>CM044055.1:24665335-24970335 GCA_024086825.1 Abrus pulchellus subsp. cantoniensis | reverse complement strand
CCTTCTACATAATAAATCATTTGAGCCTCTGAACCTTAAATGTATGGCTCATTATCTTTATGGTCACCAGTGTGTATCAAACGTGCAAAATTTACTTATGTAAATTCTAAGCTGTTAGTTATAATTCCTCGATGATTAGTTGTATTAGTCCACATACATTTGAATAAAGTAATTAAGAATCAACCATGATAGTTAATCTCAATAATTTATACTAATTTTTCATAATAAGTCACACTACCAAATTGCATTTGATTATCACTACTACTTGTATAACTTCTTGTCTCAAATGTCCCAAACACTCCAGTATTTTGTGTTTTAAGCCATTGGTCTCATTCCAAGATACAAAATTTAATCCGTTAACATTGTATGCACTATAGCACTTTGCACAATCAATTGGACCCATAGCTAAAAGCTTTAAATCATCATAATAGGATTTATTTTATGCATCTTTTATCTAAAATCATAACAAAAAATGAAGTGAAAAAATATTACTGTTCAATGAGTTCAAATGACAAGAATATAATTAAACTTACTTAACGAGAAAACTATTTAACAAATTCTTTATGAATTCTTCTACCTATCTTGTTAGATGATCACGTGCGGCTTCATAATTGTTGCTACAATACATTTCTAAATTTCTTATATAAAACATATGGGTAATTGCATATTTGTACTTTAAGAATGATTTATAACAAATTATCAAATAAGATTACTTAATAAAGAAACAGGTCAACTTCTCTACAATTAGTTAATACATGACGATGTGCTTGTAATTTTTTCTTTGAAAATAAAGTGAAGTAACTAAAGCTACCAATTGGATTTTCAATTGGCAGAAATAAAGTGTTTGTACTAGATAATTCTACATTTGGTTTATCATCAACACGATCCAATCGATTGAAGACAATCTTAATTCCTTCTAAATACCGAGAGAAAAATGTCAAAACCTCTTCAGCTATATATCCTTTAGCTATTGAGCCTTCCGGTTATGTTTTATTATACTCATAAGACTTTAATTTTCCTAGGTACCTCTCAAGAGGGTACATCCATCAATATTAGATAGGTCCTCCAACCTTGACTTCTTCAGTTAAGTGTACAATCAAATGAACCATGACTGTAAAAAATGAAGGTAGAAATAATATTTCCATATGACATAATGTGAGAATAATTCTACTCTACAATTGGTCAAGTTCATTGACAATTAAAACTCTGTTACACAATTGTCTAAAAAATGAACACAAATCAATTAACACTGCTGACACTTGGCTAGGAAATGTCTTCCTCATTGCTAAAGGCAATAGTTGTTCCATCAAAACATGTGAGTCATGACTTTTTAATCTACCAATCTTTCATTGCCTGATATCAATACATCAACTAATATTACTTAAGTAGCCATATGGAATAGTAATGTTTTTTAATGTCTTTAAAAACAACTCTTTATTTGTACTTGTCAATGTGAATAAAGCTTTAAGATATTTGCCATTTTCATTAGGCCATAGATTAAATCTAATGCCCCACTATTGTAAGTCTCTCCATGCATTTAAATGGTCTTTTGATTTTCCTGAATCATTTAACAAAGTAAATATCACACTATCACATACATTTTTTTCAATGTACATGACATCAAGATTATGTCGCAATAAATTATTCACCCAATGAAGAAGTTGAAAAAAGATACTCCTTTTACACCATGTGAAGATTTAGCTTGTGTACCATCAACTCTACGCACTTTTTTGCTCTTCTTTCAACTTCTAATTCTTTGACAAACATAACATTAATCATTTGAACTTCTAATTCTATTTTCTACATTTCTATCAAATTGATCTTGACCTAATCTAAATTTGTGCCTTTCATTTAAAAATCGACGATGACCGATGAAACACCACTTTCAACTATGAGGAAATTGGTTAGAAATTGAGTCAAAATTATAAGTAAGACATGCTAGCTCAGTATATGTATTCTATCCAGATAAGGTTCCAAGACTAGGGAAATCACTAATAGTCCACATTACAGCTACATGCATGTTAAACACTTCATTGCTATATAAATTAAAAGTTCTAACACCAATATTTCATAAATCTTTCAATTCTTCTATTAATGGTTAAAGATATACATCAATATCATTTTTCAGTGCTTGCTTACCAGGAATGATCATCGACAAAATAAATTAACTCTATTTCATGCACATCCAAAGAGGAAGGTTGTATGGTATGAGCATAATTGGCCAAATACTATAACTCGTGCTCAAATTGCCAAAAAGCTTAAAGCCATTAGTAGCTGTAAACACCAAAATTTTGATTTAAAATTTTTTATTTAAAAAAAATCTGAATTTTAATATTACAAAAGTAGAATGGAATCAAAGGGTTTTAAAGAAAAAACAAAAATTTGTCTTAATAAAATAGAAAAATTTCAGAAATAATTTTTAAAAGAAAAATAGAATATGACAAATAATCAAACTCTTGAACCAATGTTACTTTATACATAAAAAGGGAAAATTTCAGAATTTTTGGCCTTTCGTGAAAACTCTAGCAATAAAAGGAAAAAAAGAATCATAGAGTAGAGGAGGCATCAAAGGAGGCTAAAATTTTGAGAGGAAGCATTCTTAAACTTGGAGAGAAAAAGAGAAAATATAGAGAAAGGAAGGTTAGTGGAAAGGAGGAAGAACAAAAGGCAAGCAAAATTTTTTTAAGAACATCAAGTAAGCTTCATCATGCATTTTATACATTTTTCTTCTTCATACATATTTATATTTTGAATAAACATTTTCTATATCAAATCAATCCCAAATGACAAAAAAAAAAAAAAAGTTTCAAACCACCACTTCAAACATCCATGTCTCACCACCTCTCTACCCATTCCTCCATCTATCATCATCCACAAACACAAAACTCACCATAAAAAAACTTTTTCCCTACCTTTTCTCATTCCTCTTCTTTTTGCTCTCACTAATCTTCACCACTCAAAACCATAGCCTCCATTAACCTCACCCCCACCCTTTCATAATTTTTTTTTGTTTTTCTTAGAGAAAAGCACACCCCTAACCCTAAAATTCTTCCCTCTCAAATCTGAAAAATTTAAATTTAGGACCATTTTACCTTTATTTTTTATTATTTTTTTCTGAATTTTTTTTTATTTTTATTTAGTTCAACATACAATTTCTTATTTTAGTTTTATTTATTTATTCATCATCATTATTCTTTGTTATTATGATAATTATTAATTTATTTAATGAATGAGTTCTTATTATTTATTTTTATTTTTTTATGTTAGCCTTGTTTAAATAATTTTATTTTATTTGATTTATTTAAAATCTCTTGATACAGTTTACTTTACAATATCATATTTGAGTTGGTTTTTTTTTTATCTCATTTTAACATTAACAATAAATTATTTCCTTTTTTTATATTTCATTATTTATATCTTACTTTTTGGGATTGTTATCTTTTATTTTATTTATTGTATACTTGTATAATATTAATGTGATTTAATTTTATATTTAGGATTACTTTATCTTATATTGTGAATACTAAATTACTTATTTTTGTATAATTAATTAATACATAATAATATAATTGTATCAATTTATAATACTAACGTATAGCTTCTCTATCATCATGTATTATAAATTGATAAAGTCTATGTGTACCTACATTACCAAAACTGTATGCAATATTAATTTATCATATATTGTCATTAATTAATTAGTTAACCACTTTAATAATAATGCAAGATGTGTTTCTCTTCTAAATACTAACTTACAAATCAATCAACTAATTTAAATCTAAATTATTTTATTAAGAAATAATTTATAATGCTAATGTGTAGCAACTCTACCTTTATACTTATAAATTATCAAAATCTATGTGTACCAACGTTACCTTAGGTTTTATATAATATAAATCTATCAAATGAAATTTTTGTTTTTATTAAATGAGTATCTTCTTTAATCAATTCAAATAAAATTATTTTTTATTAAAATAAAATTAATTTCATATTTTAAAATTTCTTGAATTGTATTTCTAATTTTGATAAATTAAATAATCAATTATTTCTCCATTTTTTATTTTATTATACAAATTTTTGCAATACCGTTGTGTGATTTACATTACCTTTGATTATTCAAAAATTATAAGAGATTAATGTATAGTTTACGCTATCTTAAATTCTCTTTCAACATTGATAAGAATCAAAATTAAATTCAAATACTTCACTTATGAATAAAATATTTTTTAATGATTTGCAGTATAGTTGTGTGATCTTCCTTCACTTTCTGTATTGTTTCTCGTAGGGTACATGTATAACCACGTTATCTTGTATCCTAAACATTATAATTTTATGAAAATAATTTTAATTTCAAAATAAATTTTCTTTTATTAAACTTAATTTTAATCATCCAACTTTGTAATTTTTAGATAAAGTTACGTGACTTTGAATTTCCTATTGAACCCGGAGATACTTAGGAGCGGGAACCGAACCTGTCAAGTCAAAATAATTTTTAAAATAACCCAAATAATATTTCAATAAATAATATTTCTTCTTCTAAAATAAAATAATTAATGTTTAGGGGTTAAGTAAATATTTTTCAAAATTAGAATAAATTTGCACAATTAATTTTAGGTAACCATTTTTTAAACGGATGTTGTAGGGTGCTAATACCTTCCCTACACGTAAATGACTCTCTATAATCAACGTTTTTTGCCGTACCGTTGCGACCGTCCGGTTGCGACAGGAATGATCATCGACAAAATAAATTAACTTTATTTCATGCACATCCAAGGAGGAAGGTTGTATGGTATGAGCATAACTGACCAAATACTATAACTCGTGCTCAAATTGCCAAAAAGCTTAAAGCCATTAGTAGCTAACTCAAGGTGTACATTTTGAAGGTTTGAAACAAATTGTGGATACATTAAGTTAAATTTTTTTCACTGCATGCATGTTAAATCTTTGTTCAAGTTTTCCCACCCACATTTAAAGAACCACTCGCTCTTACTCTAAACATAAACCCCAAACATAAAGTTAACAGAGAGGATGCCAAAAGAAGAGTTAAGAAAGAGGGCACGAACCTTTGGCAACAGTAGAATTATGTTTTGGAGTTGGGAGAGAGGTGTATCTGTGATCGCAGACAAAATTATAATAAACGAGTAAAAAAATATTTTAATAATTACCTAGAATTTTTTGCAATCGTCGTTAACCATGGTTATTATAATAAACCGTAAAAAATATTTAAATTTAATTATGGTTATTTAAACTATAGGCAATATTTAAATTTAATAACAGATATATAAATCATAAAAAAAAATTCACAGAGAAAATTAATTTTTCTAGTTGTGCCTGACCCCTTGCTTGTCCTATAATGACTTTGTTACTTTAGTAAAGAAGTCTTGAATTGTTAATTGTTTTTGGTCTAAATATATTGATAAATTTAGGATAAATATTTCTAATTGATATAAGTGTATTTATGGTAATATTTTCATTCATAAGTATTGTATTTTTAATAGGATTAATGGAATTATATGTAAACAGTCTAGTAGGGATAATTTGTACCTCTAAAAATTAATGGATGAGCTTTGATTGAAATATGAACAAATTTTGGACTAAGAAGAGTTGCATTAAATCCATCAGTATAAATTAATTCGCTTCGTTTAGGGAATATAAACACTATTTTTTTTCATAAGACTATTGTTAATAAGAGACAATTTAATAGAACTAAAGCTCTTAAAATTATTAGTGAGAATTGAAAAAATATGACCCTGATTCTATTCAGGAAATAATTATTAATTTCTTTAAAATTTTGTATATAAATTCTATCCAATTTTTAGATAGTTTAGTTCGTTTAAACTCTTTCCTTTTACTAAGCGAAGTTGATAGGGATAGAACTAATGATTTGATGTCTCTTGAAGAGGTTAAATCTATTAGTAATCTTAAATCTCCTAAGTTTGATGATTTGCATGTTAATTTTTCAAAATTTAATGAGAATTTTTTTGTCTTTTTAATTTTAACTTTGTAAAAAGAGATTTTTAATAATTCCATAAATATAAAAATTGTTAACCAAACTGTTATTATGTTAATTTCTAAAGTTAATCGTCCAGAGTTTTGTTAATTAATTTAGACCTATTTTTCTATGTAATATGAGTTGTAAAATAATAACTAAAATATCAGGGAATAGATTAAAATGTTCTATTTCTTATTTGATTTTTGAAATTCAAAGAAGTCTCATTCGAGATAGGCAAGAGATTGATAATATTACATTGCAAGAAATTGTTCATTCCTTTAAGAATCTTTAAAGACAAGTTGAATTTATGATATTAAAACTTGATTTGAAGAAGACTTATGACATGTTAAATTAGAATTTTGTTAACCTTATTTATTAGTGTATTTTCTCTTTATTAATGTGAGTTAATTGGAATGAAACTCACTCTGAATTTTTTTTTTCCATCTAGAGGAATTAGGAAGGGGGCTCTATATCCCCTTATCTTTTTATTTTATGTATTGAGAGATTAACTCACTTTAGAAGGAATAATGTTAATATGGTGGAATTGATTTCTTTTTCTATTAACAAGTGCATTCCTAAGATTTCTTACCTATTTTTTGAAGATGACACTATTTTAATTTTTAAAGCCTCCTTTGAACATGTCTTTGTCATGAATAAAGTCTCAAATAATTCTTGTACTAGCTCTAGCCACAAGTAAATATAAATAAATTTAGTATTTTATTTTTTAACAATGTGGACTCTAGTTTGTCTGGCCAAATTTGTGATGTTCTAAGCATAAAACAAGTTTAATTTTTTTACAAGAATCTTTGTATTCCTATCTTTACTAATATACCTAATATGAATGCATATGTTGGTATAATTGATATTAGAAAGCAATTATCATTATGCAAAGTAAATTTCTATCGATGGCTGGTAAGGTTATTCTTACTCAATCTAGTTTAATGAGTATTCCTATCTATTTTCTTTAGACTCATTTTATTCTATTATCTATTTGTCAAAATATCAGTAAGTTTTGTAAATAATTCATTTAGGGATCGTTATAGTTTAGTAAATGTCATTTAATTAGTTAACAAAAGATTATGCTCCTATAAAGGAAAGAAGGTTAGGGTTTAAGAATATTCATACACTTTACTTTGCTAACATTATGAACTGATGCTAAGATTTATTAAATCTTTAAATGTTTTATAGACTTAAACTCTAAGGACAAAATATAGATTTCATCTTGGTAAATTGTTAATTGTGAGAAGAAATCATAATACTTCTTGTTCCTGGATATGAGAACACCCCTTAGTCTTCGGACTCCGGAGTGGGTTGTAAAAGCAGTCTTCGGTCTTCTTGTCTTGGAAGTATTCGGTCTGTCCGAGGTGTGATCAATTGAGGGTGAGGAGGGTACCTGCAAAGGCACTCCGATGGTAAAGTAAGTGTTCGGTATTACGTAAGCGAGATTACTATATTTAGTAAGAATGACATCAGAATCAATAATGTACTGTGTACTTCCCTTTTTATAGCCACTGTTTTGGGCTGATGGGCCTGGATAACTTAGGCCTTATTGACTATCCTCTTGATTAAGTATAATCCTCGTTATTACTTCAGATTAGTGCATATTAATTATTTAATGCACGTGGTAAATGGTGACTATTCGGTACGGAGACCTGAGAATCTTAAGGAATATCTGGTTTGGAGGGTACTCGGTACCGAATACCTAAGGGGTACGATGCACGGGTACCCTAATAGGTACACTAGCCCTCGAAGCCTCAAAAATTGTAGAAATTTTGAAGAGGCTTATTATTCAGATTTCGGTCTCGATGCAATGAGCGGGAAATATGATTTTGGCGGGAAATTGGGGATGCTTTTAGGGTTTTGCATTTACTGTTCACCAAGATCTGACAAGTTACTCTTTTGATAACCGTTGATCTATTGATGATCTTAACGGCTGAAGTTGGGCGCGACTCTTCATTTACCCGAAGCCCTTTGCTCTATAAAAGGGGAGTGTGGTCCCTGCTTGCTTCTACCTTTTGCTCTGTACCGAAGTGTTATAATTTTCTTGTGCGCCAAGCTCTCTGTCTTTAAAACCGAGATCTTCTTTTCAAAGTAAACTTCTCTCAAGGTATAAATATTTTTATCCGAGATGGTGAACTCAATAGAATGGGAAGATTCACTGTCAGATAGGGCCGATGACCGGGATAGGGCTGAGTCTGTTAGAGTTGTAGTGGACGAGGCCGAGGAGCCCATTAGGGCTGTAGGTGAATCTAATGAACCTGCCGAATCCTCTGCCTCCGCCGAAGGGATGGTACCCATCGTCAGTCCAATTAGGGAGAGGCCGACATGTCCACCATGTACAATTCCAGGATATGAATGGGTGGACGGAGAGGTGGTATCATACTTCTCCAATTACCAAAGGAATGCCGACCTGAAGTGGTTCCTAAGACTGAATAGGGTTTGCTTATTTGAAAACGAGGATCCTTTTCCCATGGAAGTCGAATGTTGCCGAGGGGATGGCACGCCGAATCCTGACCTAGTATGCCTAGGCGCCGAGTTCGGCTTGGAAAGGGGATTTTATGTTTATGATTGCATTTTCAAGGAGTTAGGAGTAGTTTTTCCTCTAGATGATTTTCAAATGGGGGTTTTACGTGTTTTAAACGTAGCCCCCACTCAACTTCATCCGAATGGGTGGGCAGCAATGCAAGCCTTTAGGATTCTTTGTAAATTCCATTATATAGAGCCAACCACAAACCTTTTTCTTCATTTTTTTAGTACACGTCCTTCGGACAAAGCTCGGTGGATTTCCTTGTTCCGCCAGCCCGATTTTCCTATTTTTAAACCTTACACTTCCTCCTTCAAAAGTTTTAAGACCGGGTTTTTTAAGGTCTTTATTCACCCCGAGGGGGGGAAGAATTATTTTTACGACCGAGAAGGGACTCCTCTGTTCCCTTTTCATTGGACTCGGGTACCTCACCGATATGATGTGGTGCCCGAGGATATGCTGACAGCCGAGGAGCTGTCAGCTCTTCAATATATAAAGACCCTTCCTCGGGAAATTCCTGCCCGAGGACTGATTTTGCTGCTCAAGTCCCCAAATCCTCGGATGGACTTGAATGGTAGGTAATTTTCCTAAGTACATTTTTCTAAGATATTTTGAATTGATTTGACTTTTCTTTTTTGATGCAGCTCTTATGGCACACCTCGGCTCCGGAATGGGATACCGTCAGGCTTTAAAGCAAAGAATGCCGGAGGGGATGACGGTTGATCAACATCGTCATCCCGAGGTGGATCGCTTGGCCGAGAGGGCCACTGCTCGATCTCCTCCCCGAGATCACAGTCAAGCTGAAGGGGACCTTCGAAAAAGAAAAAATAAGGGCAAGGCAAAGGAAGCTGAATCGAGGCCAAAGAAAAAGCAGGCACGTGCCCAACCCGTCGCCGGACGGGAGAGACTTCTCGGGGGGTAACCATTCCTCCCGAGGTTATGTCCGAGAGGTTCTTCGCTGAAGGGGTGAATCCTTCCCGCCTACTCCCACCTCGTCTTCTTTCAGAATCAGGGAAGAAGATAGTAAATGAACAAGATAAGGGGGCGAGGTGGGATTGGTTCTGCGAGTTCTTCTCCCGAGCCGGGATCATGGCTCGATCTTTGGCGCTTGAGCCTATGCTTGAGCTCGAGAAGGTGAAAGAAGAATTGGCCAAGTGCCAAGAGGTACAGCTGAACCTCTCCGAGACCAACAAAGCACTGGAAACCGAAGTGGATCAGCTTAAAGAACATCTTCGTATCCGAGATACACGTGTTGAGGATATGGAGAACAAGCTGAAAACTGCTGAGGTCGACAGGAAGTCTAAGGGTCTGGAGTTAGCTGATGCCTTGACGCGGGAGAGGAGGACTAAGGAGCGGTGTGAGGCCGAAATGAAGGCCTTGGAAATTAAAAGTAACGACCTGATCTATGCCGAGCATGAAGCAGGTTTCTACCATGCTGTCCGGCAGGCTAGACAGTTCGGGGAAATTCCTTCAAGCTTCCAGTTTGATACAGCAAGGAATTTTTTCCAAGGAAAATTCCTTCGCTATGATGAGGTAGCCGAAGACCTTGAGCCGGATCTCCTTGCTCCTCGCCAAGTGGAATCGGGTGAAGCCGAGGACACTGGTGCTCCTGAAACTTCTCTTCCCGCCGACGCCCCCGAAGAGTCCCTTAATATTGTTTATTAATAAATGTATTTTGCTTTTCTTTTGTTGTATTTCAATATCAATAAATGAAGAAGTATTCATGGAACTCTGTGTTTGACCTTTAATTTTCTGTAGTCGCTCGAAATACCTTATAAATTTGAATAACTTGGATAAATTAAATTCAACCTTGGCCGAGATGTAACCCGGGAGGGAATCGCTTAAATAAATTGAATTCAACCTTAACCGAGATGTGACTCGGGAGGGAATAATTAAGTTTAACCTTGGCCGAGATGTAACTCGGGAGGGAATTGCTTTAAATAAATTGAATTCAACCTTAACCGAGATGTGACTCGGGAGGGAATAATTTGGATAAATTAAATTCAACCTTGGCCGATATGTAACTCGGGAGGGAATCGCTTAAATAAATTGAATTCAACCTTAACCGAGATGTGACTCGGGAGGGAATAATTAAGTTCAACCTTGGCCGAGATGTAACTCGGGAGGGAATTGCTTTAAATAAATTGAATTCAACCTTAACTGAGATGTGACTCGGGAGGGAATAATTTGGATAAATTAAATTCAACCTTGGCCGAGATGTAACTCGGGAGGGAATAATTTTAACAGACTGAATAAATAGTTGCCTTGAACAGACGAATTTCATTAAAATAGTGCCTCATTAAAAACCTTCTTGGGAAAACTCCTTTTCACATTTTTATAAGGGGAGAAAACCCAAGCGAGGAAAAGAGTGCACTTGAATTTACATTTACATTCATATAATCAACTGTAGTAACGTTTGAGATGAGAAATGTTGCATGTTCTCGGAATTGGATCTCCTTCCAATGTTTCCAAGCGGTATGATCCATTTTTCAAGTTTTCCCTTATTCTGAAGGGTCCGTCCCAGTTGGCCGAGAATTTACCATGTCTCTTATCTCGTCTGGCTTCTCCAGTTGCTCGCCAAACGAGGTCGCCTTGAATGAAATGCCTAGGCCGAATGCCCGAGTTAAATTTCTTTGTCATTATTCGTCTGCTTGCTTCGTTCATTATGGCTGCATGATCCCGGGTTTCTTCGATGGTATCAAGGCTGATTGACAAAGCTTCCGAATTATCATCTTCATTAAATTGCTGCCTTCTAAGGGATAGCTCGCCGATTTCGACAGGTACCATGGCCTCGGCACCATATGTTAGCCGAAATGGTGTTTCCTTAGTTGAGGATTGAGGGGTACACCGATATCCCCAAAGGATCTCAGGGAGTTTTTCAGCCCATTCACCTTTTGCTGAGCCTAGACGTCGTCTTAGTTCCCTGAGAATAACCTTGTTAGCGGCTTCGGCTTGGCCGTTAGCTTGGGGATGTTCGACTGACGCTAGTCGATGCTTGATATGTAACCCTTCTAGGAACTCGTTAAAGCGTCGATCCGTAAATTGGAGGCCATTATCGGTGACTATGGCATGGGGGATGCCGAAACGGGTGATGATATTTTTCCATGTGAACTTCTGAACATTATTGGCCGTTATAGTTGCAAGGGGCTCGGCTTCGATCCATTTAGTGAAGTAATCAATGGCAACGACTAAGAACTTACATTGCCCCTTTGCTATGGGGAAGGGTCCGAGCAGATCCATCCCCCAAATGGCAAAGGGCCAAGGTGTGACAACCGAATGGAGGTTTTCAGCTGGTTGATGAATCAAGGGACCATGTTGTTGGCAGGGTATGCATTTCTTCACAAATTGATCTGCATCTTGGAGGAGTGTCGGCCAATAATATCCGGCCCTAATAATCTTCAGAGCTGTTGTTCGTCCGCCGGAATGTGTACTACATATTCCTTCATGTATTTCTTTTAATACATATTCGGCCTGATCCTTGCCGAGACATTTGAGTAAAGGGGTGGAGATTCCCCTTTTATATAGCTCTTGGCCAATCATGGTATACTTCGCAGATTGAGTTCTTATCTTTTTTGCCTTATCCGGGTCTGTAGGAAGCTCATTATCACTGAGATATTGGATGATATCTTTTCTCCAATCGGCCGGATTATCTATGAAAAAACATTCTTTCTTCAATATACTTGGCTCGGCTATTTCTGCTGGATGATACTACGAAGTTGTCCAGGCCGACGAGTGCTTGCTAGCTTAGCTAGTCGATCGGCCTCTTCATTAGAGGATCTCGGTGTGTGCTGGACTGCTATTTCATCAAAGGTTGCACGCAATTTCTGGTATTCCTGGAAGTAACATAGCAGTGTATTATCCTTGATTTGATAATTTCCTGAAATTTGGGAAGTTATCACCTGAGAGTCACTGAGGCAGGTTATTCTCTTAATCCCTATTTCTTGAGCCAAACGAAGTCCGGCCAGCAGTGCTTCATATTCAGCTTGATTGTTGGAGGTCTTGAAGCCGAAACGTAGCGATTGTTCCAAGGTGACCCCATTTGGTCCTTTTAGGACGATTCCGGCTCCACTTCCATGTTGGTTTGATGATCCATCTACATATAAAGTCCATTGATCAGTACTCGTCTTTTGGTCCGGATGTAACTCATTAATGAATTCGACCAAATTTTGATTTTTGATAGCGCCCCTTGCTTCAAAACGTATGTCAAATTGGGATAGTTCAACCGCCCATGCCATCATTCTTCCTGCCAGCTCAGGTTTTCTCAGCATTTTACCGATTGGGCAATCGGTTCTGACGACAATTCGGTATCCTTGAAAGTAATGTCCAAGACGCCGAGATGTATGTACCAAGGCTAAGACTGCCTTCTCAATTATTTGATACCTAGTCTCTACACCGAGTAGTGTACGACTGGTAAAATATAGGAGGATGGGGTCAGGAGTTTCTTGCATTAATACCGAGCTGATGGCCATTGGTGATACTGCGAGATAAACAATGATATCTTCTTGACTAATTGGTTTAGATAGGACTGGCGGTGTTGCTAGTATAGACTTGAAATGTTGGAAAGCCTTCTCGCATTCGTCGGTCCATTGGAATTTCTGTGCCCTTTTTAGTAATGTAGTGAATGGACGAGCTATTTCGGCTAATTTAGGTAGAAACCGAGATAGGACTGCCATTCGTCCTACTAATCTTTGGACTTCTTTGATAGAGCTCGGGCTTTTCATACTTGTTACGGCCTGACACTTGTCCGGATTGGCCTGGATTCCTCTTTCTGATAACATAAAGCCAAGGAACTTTCCACCTGATACACCGAAAACACATTTTTCTGGATTAAACCTGAGGTTATACCTGCGTGCTTCGGCAAATACCTCGGCAAGGTGTGCTTGGTGTTCTTGTATGGTGGCGGATTTTATCACCATGTCATCAACATAAACTTCCATACATCTCGCCAATCTGTTTCTTGAATATTTTATCCATTAAGCGTTGGTATGTAGCTCCGGCGTTTTTCAAACCGAACGGCATCACCTTATAGCAGTAATTTGCTGATTCCGTAATGAAGGCTGTTTTTCTTCATCTGGCCGATACATCCGAATTTGATTATATCCGAGTACGCGTCCGTAAAGCTCAAGAATTTATTTCGCTTGCTCCATCAACCAATTTGTCAATGTTTGGTAAAGGATATGCATCTTTTGGGCAAGCTTTATTTAAATCCGTGAAGTCCGTGCACATTCGCCATTTTCCATTTGCTTTCTTTACCATGACTACATTTGCTAGCCAGGTAGAGTACGTCACTTCTCGGATAAAATTTGCTTTCAATAATTTGCCGGTCTCCTCTTTAATTGCCTTGGCTTTTTCTCCCCCGACTTTTCTCTTCTTTTGTGCTATCGGGCGAGAATTTTTGTATACAGATAGGTGATGGCACATAAAACTTGGATTAATGCCTGGCAAGTCGGCAGCGGTCCATGCAAAGAGTTCTTTATTTTTCCACAAAACTTCTTGAATGATATCTTGTTCAGGATCAGTTAAACCGATGCCGAGGTATGTGTCCTGTCCTTGAAGGACGCCTAGCTGTATTGATTTCTTTCCTTCATTCGGTTCTACTTGGGGGCCTTCATCGATCCTAGGATCGAGCTCTATATCTTTCATATCATTGTTGAGTTCAGGGGATACTATATTCACATCCCCCCGAGGTGTCGGTCTGACCCGAAGACTTGCAAAGTAACATTCTCGGGCGGTTTTTTGATCGGCATGAATAGTTACAATTCGACCTTGGTCTGATGGAAACTTCATAGCCAAATGTGGAGTCGAAACTATAGCCTTTAATTTGTTGAGAGAAGGGCGTCAGAGGAGTATGTTGTAGGAAGTGTTGGCTTCCACCACCAGGTAAGTTATTTTGATGCATTTCCCTTCTCGTTCAGACCCGAACAAAGTGTACAAGTCAATGCATCCTCGTGTTTCGACTCTCTCCCCTGCAAACCCAACCAGAGGTTCATGGTATTCTCTGAGTTCTTCCTCTGGTATGCCCATTTGTTGGAAAGTTTTCCAATACAAAATGTCGGCAGAACTACCTTGGTCTATCAATGTTTTCTTGACTGTACAATTATTAATATCTACACTTATGACCATAGGATCATCTTGTACGGGATCTACCCCTTGAAAATCCTGGTCAGTAAAAGTGATTGGGGGGATGTGGACCCGACTACCTAAAGAGATGTGATTTACTGATCTCACATTTCTTAGGTGTCGTCTTCTAGCCGAGTTGGTGGCACCTCCACCTGCAAAGCCACCGGCTATTGTGTTAATAATTTGGCGAGGTTGGTTCTCTGGTTCGTATGGCCGCCTTTGAGGTTCTCTAGACCTACTTCTTTGTCTTTCATGTCTGGGACCTCGATGATTATCTCCTCTGGAAGGGGGATGGGCCACGAAATTATGAAGATGACCGGCTTTAATTAAATCCTCAATCTGATCTCTGAGTGCTGCACATTCTTCAGTATTATGACCCCTGTTTCGGTGATATTTACATACTTTCGTCTTGTCAGCTCTAGGAGGGGTATTTGCTCTTCTTGGCATGGTCATTATTTCTGTGTTAAGTGCTTGGTCTAGCACTTTTGCCCTGTTAGTATTTAAGGGAGTGTAACTTGTATACCGAGGTCCTCTGTTGACTGTCAATAACAAGTCCTTTTTCTTTTTCTTTATTTTTTAGGTTATTTCTTTCACTTTCTCTTGGTGGAGCCTTGATCGGTTCTCATCCGCCGGTATTCGGCTAGTTCCTCCATCTGCATGTATTTGGTTGCCGGACCCCGAGTTCATCTAAGTCCGACGGAGGCTTTTGCGAGATGCTATTAACGAAGGGTCCCGGCCTAAGGGCTGTGGAGAGGTGATGCATAGCCACAGCTGGCTCAAGATTTCGAATGGAGAGGGCAACTTTACCAAATCTGTCCATGAATGCCCTAAGAGTTTCTCCTCTTTCTTGACGAATATTCACCAATGCTATAGAGGTCAACTGATGTGGCCGACTTGTAGTAAATTGAAGCTTAAAGCGTGTGACAAGAGTTGTGAATGAGTCAACCGAAGAGGGGGGAAGTCGAGTGAACCAACTTAGTGCTGGTCCCCTGAGAGATGTCGGAAATAGTCTGCACATGAGTGCATCCTCGTCAGTGTAGAGACCAACTTGCGTCGAAAAAATGTCTACATGTTCTTCGGGATCAGTCGTGCCATCGTACTTTTCTAACACTAGGCCTTTCCAGGCCTCGGGCAGTCTTGCCTCCATGATAGAGCTGATGAAGGGATTTCGGCCAGCACTGTCGAGTCGGATCTTGGTGGTGGGGCTTTTGTTTTTGTAGCTTGCAGAAGCGAGAGGAATCCCCTTGTTCTTGAGAAATCGGAGCTGTATGAGTTGGTATGTACGATCTGATCTCACTTCTCAGATTAGCATTTTCTCTCTTCAATGCTGATAACTCCAATGCATCTCTCTCTCTTTGTTTCTGCAGCTCAGTTATTTCGGCTTTCATTTGCCTCATGACAGAAGAGAGGTCTTCCTGGCTCATCCTTTCTGCTACCACTTCGGGTTGTTGGTTGGGGGTAGTATCACCGTCATACATTTCTCTCGTCCTGATAGGTCCTTCTTGTTGACTTCTTGTAAGCACCATAATATCTTTACTGTTGGTTGAATTGAGCCCCACGGTGGGCGCCAAAATGTTCCTGGATATGAGAACACCCCTTAGTCTTCGGACTCCGGAATGGGTTGTAAAGCGGTCTTCGGTCTTCTTGTCTTGGAAGTATTCGGTCTGTCCGAGGTGTGATCAATTGAGGGTGAGGAGGGTACCTGCAAAGGCACTCCGATGGTAAAGTAAGTGTTCGGTATTACGTAAGCGAGATTACTATATTTAGTAAGAATGACATCAGAATCAATAATGTACTGTGTACTTCCCTTTTTATAGCCACTGTTTTAGGCTGATGGGCCTGGATAACTTAGGCCTTATTGATTATCCTCTTGATTAAGTATAATCCTCGTTATTACTTCAGATTAGTGCATATTAATTATTTAATGCACGTGGTAAATGGTGACTATTCGGTACCGAGACCTGAGAATCTTAAGGAATATCTGGTTTGGAGGGTACTCGGTACCGAATACCTAAGGGGTACTTGGTACTGGGTACCCTAATAGGTACACTTCTAATACTTGAAAAACTATAGTTTAGATCTTGCAATGACTTAGTATCCACAGAGTAGCTCTTGCAACTAATCAATAAACAATGTTGAAGGCATTCTATTCCATACATGAATATTAAATTAGATTAGATAGAAAGTGAAAGAAAACATGTCATTTTATTAGTTTAATTTAATGCTATATTTTTCTAGGTAAAAGTTCTGCTATTTGTGAATTATTTGTGGGATAAGAATAAAAAAGAGAGAAAAGGAGAAAAATAAACCTTAAACCTTAAATTAATATTCAAAAGAACGATTGTATAATTACATTATTGATTAACTGTATTGAGTATTGTCCAATAAATTGTGTACCAATGATAAAAAAATATGAACTTTCAACTTATAATTATCACAGACTAAGAAAGAAAAAAAATATGAAATTAATAAGTATCTTTTTATAAATCTAACTTAAATGCTGTCTACAATATTTGATAGCTTTTAAAAGTTATCTTTACTTTACTTTTTGTAAAAAAAGAGAGAATATTATAATTCACCGGTATAAGAACCAAATAAGCATTCTTCTTTGGGCAGCTAACACATCCATTTTGGTGCATGCTGCTAGAATTGGTGTATTAACTTTTGTAGAAAGCCGGGCGCTCCCTGTCAGGTCTAAAGGTTCTGAGTTATGTGCCCTTGTAATGAACGACTTTGATTGTATCATTCTTTTTGGGAATATATAACTTCACTTCCAGTGTTTTAGCCCTGCATTACGTATGTTGCACACTCTTCTCTTTTTTCTTAAGGAAATTTTTGTCCCTTTGTCTTTTCCGGTTGCTCTTCATATCGACATTTCTTACAATTTGCTTTTGTTTAAGACTTAAAACAATAGTCTCAATTTTAATTAATAATTGAGTTTTTGTCCCAATCACCGTATTGACTCTGGCACTGCCGGAGAGTGATTGTGGCATGGCAGAGATGGTGGCTGAGCTATGAAAAGTTTTGCAGAGAGTATCTCTATGGACTGAAGTTTTGAGAACCGACGGGGAATGTAGCTGCGAGGGAAGTGAGGGAATATGTATCTTCTACTTTTCGTGACGATTTGGGCTCTAATTGAACCCTAAACTAAGAATCATCGAAATTTATGCTTGAGAGTAATTAAACTCAAATTGAGTTATGAATAAGATACCCTTTTTTTAGTTTAAGCTTATGATTTATTTATTTAAATAATATATAATTGATGAATAAATTTGGTAGAGTAACTAATTAAGAGTACGTTTAAGAATAGTATTTAATTAAGTATTTGTTTAATAAATCATTTTTAAATGAGAATATATTATATAAATTAATGATAAAATTATTAGAACAAGATAAAAAATAATTTATTATAATAAGTTGTATAATTTTTAAAATAAATTAAAAATAATTTATGAAGTTAACAAAATTTTATTTAATTACATTGTAATAATTTTTAAAAAGTTATTCATGTAATATTTGAAATTATAAAATTTTAATTTTTTTTATTTTCAATTTATTTTTACTGAATTACTAATCTTGTATTTTAAAAAGCCTGAACATATTTTTTCTTTTTTCTTTCTTTTACATTTATTAAATATTATTTTTGATATCATAGAATTATCAAAATTACAATATAAATTATTTTGTTATTTTATTTATTAAAAATATTGAAAAATATAATAAAGTTAGAAACTTTTATTGTGTTAACAATCACTACTAAAAAGTCTGTTTATACAAACGGATTTACAGACAGATTTTTAGAGCATTACAAACGGTTTTTTCTATTACAGACGGATTTACAGACGGATAGAAACCGTCTGTAATATCCTCGTCAGTTTTTGCCGTCTGTGAGTTACAGACGGATTTTCTCGTCTATATGTTACAGACAGATTTTTCCGTCTGTAATCCGTCGGTGATATATTTTACTATTATTGATATTTTTTTATTTATATAGATAGTTATTTTCTGCTGTTCTTGATTATCACAATTTATAAACAAAATAGAAACTATAGATTCGGCATCTAAATATTCCAAAATGATTTATAAAATTTAAATGTTATTACAAAGGAAGACAAAAAAGCATCTAAATAAATACATTTAAATATAAAATACAAGTCTTCATCAGGAATCATCTGTATGGTCATAATCCGAAGAAGCATCATTATCAGTAGAAGAGGAGTCAGTAGAGGAATGATGCATAGAGGTGAAAACCGGTGGTGCTGGAGCTGGTGGAGGAGGAGGAAGAGGTGTGGAGCTGCTTGCTCTCATGAGCTCAAAATAAGCATGCATCTGCTGCATTTGCATATGTTGTTGCGTCATCTGCTGCTGGACCTCCCTTTACATTCTCGACGCCACCTTCTTCTCTATCTTCTTCTCCATTTTCTTTGCCCACTTCTTCTTCCATGCACTTTCTTTACTCTTCCACATCTCCTCATTCTGCTTCTGGAGTTCTTCATTGAGGGCATGGACCTGAGTGCGGACCATGTCCTCCACATCCTCAAGTGCAAGAGAAGGGGCATCTCCAGTGACAGATGCAGGGGACATGGAGTCTGCAAAGCGGCCCCCCATGCCATAAATGCGACCTTTATAAAGGCCACCCACTGTCTGTGACCACATAGCATCCTCATCTACTGACTCTGTATTCTGAGAAGATGCTTCCTCAAGCCTTTGAATATAGTCATCCTACAGTTCAGTTCAGATAATTAGATATTAGTTTGGAGAACTATTTAATAAGTCGCTAATAATAACATATATTATTAATAACTATAACTTACATATGTGGCCTGAGATCGTGTATCAACCCACAGGTTTTGTCACACTGCGAGTGTGTGTCTCCTTAAACAACTCTCCAGTAGCAGGTGGCCTCTTCAACGACTTCTCCTGCAATTAGAAATAAATCACAATCTCAAATATGAAATTATAGATAGAGTAAACTGAATTTTAAAATCACATACCAAGTTCGCCTAAGTGCCAGCCAAAGTCGTAGACCCACCAGTATGCAGTGACCCCCTTTTATTAGATGCCCTGTTTGTCTTGTTCTTTACAGAGAGATTTTTAAACTCATCTGTATCCCAATACTCCTGCAAGGCATGAAGAAAGTTGGGTGCTATCCAATCAGCAGTAGAAGGGTCCTGGCGAGCCTCAGTGTACATCTGTCTTAGTCGCTTTGTAGTGCGACTCTTCCAGGCCTTGAAAATCATCTTTTCGTCCTGGGGGAGAATGGAGAAGTTGCTCTACAGAAACACAATTTCATTAGAAGAGGTACAAACAGTCATATGTAATTACACTTAGTTAAAATTAATACACTATTATTACCTTCCAATCTTTGAATCATTCCATCTTTGTATCATTTGGCACTTTTGCAAAACTTTTGTAAGGCGCATCAAACATCTTTTTAATCGTATCTGTGACCTGATGGAGACCTTTCTGTGGTGGTATCCAACTGATAACACAATAAAGTAAAACATAACTACTAACATTCACATAAAATACGCAATGTTAGGCATATTTGATTGAATTACTTACCAAGTGGACCCATCCCATCTCAAAGTTTCTAACGATCTCGATGATGTCTGGGTGCGTGATGATCGCTGCCCGCTTACGGATGGGACAGCGGTGGATCCATCTCTGTGCCCTGTGTAGCAGGTGTTGTATGGCCTTTGTGTAGTAGGGAGTACAGTGTGAAACTCGCTATACTGGAGGGGGAGGAGCAATATACCCAAGATTGGGCACCATGATAAATTGCTCCTGTCCCCTAACCTGGGAGGTCTGCACTATTACTGGTGTGGACGTCGAAGTCAGAGCGGTAGGTGAAGAAGTGTTGCCACGATCAGTTTGCTGAGTAATACCCTTCTTACCTTTACCTTTACCTGCCATATCTGAATCAAACCATATATATGTTTAGAGACAAATACTATAATTTGTTTATAATATGAATAATATTGGTGATAACTCAAATTAAATAATCATGGCAACATAGTAAATTGACAAACCTACTTACTTTACCTCATTTACTCTGATAGTTCAAGACTACCTTCATCATCATTCGATGAAAGTTCATCCATAATTCCTTCATCCTCGTCTTCTATGATGTCATCCATTTTATTATATCTCATAACTTAGGTAGGAGGGTCAATTATTTCAATTTCATTCAAAGGAGAATTCGACCCCTTGGTTTAGTTTTAATTACAATCCTCCAACTTTTATTACATTTTCCAGGGTAAGATAAGAAATATACTTGTCTTGCATTTTATGCAATGATGAAGGGGTCAAAGCCTCTATATCTTTTGGTATGGTTAATCTCAATTATATTGTAATGGTTATGTTTACGTGTACCTGTTGGGCGTGTTGGATCAAACAATTCACACTTGAATAAGACAATCCTTTTTATGGTTTCACCAGCATATTCAAGCTCAACAATTTTATGAAGTTTTCCATACCAATCACAGTCACCATCACTTGAATTTCCTCTTATACTAACTCCACTATTATCTGTTTTTCTCCCTTGACATGATTCAATAGTTTGAAATTTATACCCATTAACAAAGTAAATTGGCCAACAATATGCTTTATTTTTTGGACCTCTGGACAAGTTATATAGGTCAGGATCTGTGATACCATTACTAGGATCACGCACCTACACATACCATAAATCGATGTCAATTGATTGAATACAGAATAATATTAAAAAGTCGATTAACTAACATGTTAGGAAAATGTCATGACTTACATAACTTTTGAACCATGATGGAAATTGATTAAGGGATTCGTGACCATATAATTGTTCAAAATATCTATAAACATTGCAACATCATTAACTAAATTTGAATGACCATGATCAGAAAAAATCATTAAAGCAATCATAAGTCACTTACGTTCTGAATGGTTGAACTTCATCACAATTTAATAAGATGTGCAAGTGGGCGGCCTCTGATTCATCACCTAAGATCCATCATTCTTCGCATTTTCCAGATACACGACCTGGTTGGTTGAATATAGATAGACTTGGCTCATTACTACTTTCTCCCCCATCATCATTTCGACCAACTCGAGTTCTCCTAAATTGAACATGAGGTTCAAAATAGTATGCGCAAAAATTTGATGTCTCCTTTGATATATATGCCTGGCATATGGATCCTTACACTTGAGCTCTATTTTTCACAGTCCTTTTGAACCCTCCAATTTCTCGTTCAAACGGATACATCCACCTGTATTGTACTGGTCCACATACACGTGCTTCATACGCTAAGTGTATAGGCAAGTGCTCCATGGAGTCAAAGAAACCAGGAGGAAGTATTCTTTCTAATTTGCACAAAATGACAGGAATATTTTTCTCCATAACTAATAGATCTTCAACCCTTAGAGTAGGTGAACACAGGTCCCTAAAGTACTCACTTAACTCAGTCAATGGCTTTTCCTTGTTCAACATTCACACAACGACCGAGGTTTGAAGCGTAACTGTCAGGCATTTTTAACTCCTTCACCCACTTACACACATCTTGTCTTTGTGGTAAAGTCAGAGTGTAACTTGTCTTTGGCTTTGACCATCGACCATCTGCAAGTTGTTGTAACCTCAATTCATGACGCCTACAATATTCTTCTAAATCTTGCCTTACCTTGACATTATCTTTAGTTCGATCAGTGTCCATTACAGTATTCATGATATTGTCAAATACATTTTTTTTTCACATGCATCACATCTAAACAATGACGAACTAAGTTATCCTTCCAATATGGGAGCTCCCAGAATATACTTTGTTTGGTCTAATTATGTGTCATCCCATAACCAGGAAACCTAATGGATTTTCCTACTTCTATTATTTTTGGCAAGTGTTTAACTCTATCCCATACTTGATGACCATTTAAACATGTGGGAGGGTCCTCATTCTCAACAGTTGCTTTCTTAAATTTATACGCTTGACGCCTATAACGATGTTCCATATCTAAAAATCTCCTATGGCAATCAAACCATGAATTTTTTCCTCCATGTTTTAAATTAAATGCCTTTGTATCCTCCATACAAATTAGACATGCTAATTTCCCTTGAGTCATCCATCCAGACAACATTCCATAAGCAGGAAAATCATTTATCGTCCATATCAGTGCTGCCTTCATGATAAAATTTTGCTTCCTTGATACGTCGTAAGTTACTACACCCTTACACCATAACTCTTTCAACTCATCAATCAAAGGTTGAAGGTATACATCAATTTTAGCCTTTGGATTTTCTGGACCAGGAATTATTACAGTCAAGAATAAATATGGATTTTTCATGCTCATTTAGGAGGAAGATTAAAAGGTGTATCCACAATAGGCCAACAAGAATATAGTTTATTAAATTGATTGTTTGGAGCGAACCCATCAGCACATAACCCTAACCTTACATTTCTAGGATCGGATGCAAACTTTGATCATAATGTTGCCAAGCCTGACCATGAGATGGATGAGTCATTATCCCATCACTCCTTTTATTTTCAGCATGCCACGTCATGTAAGGAGCTGAACTCATAGACGCATACAACCTTTTTAACCTAGGAATCAAAGGCAAATAATGCATTATACTTTGCGGTACATCTTTATGTTTACCACTTCTACCACCTCTTCTTGGTTTAAACCTAGGCTCTCCAAAGAATTTGCAATTGGTCAAAACAGCATCATCTTTGTAATACAGCATGCAGCCTTTCAAACAACAATCAATTTTGACTTCTTTTAATCCAAGTTTAGAAACTAATTTTTTGGCTTGGTAAAAGTCCTTTGGGATGGAGTCAGGTTCGGGACTAAGCTCACTAATTAATGTAGCCCATTGATCAAATGAACTCTGACTTTGATTGCTTTCTGACTTTATGCTTAACATTCTTATTGCTAAAGATAACTCTGAATGCACACACCTATCCCATAAAGGCTTGTTTGCTGCTTCTAAAATATTATAAAACTTTGCAGCCTCTCCATTAGGTTCTTCTTCAGCTTCAAAATCATGAAAAATTCCAAATTGAGGACCAACAGCATCATAAACCATTTCTTGATAACGACTATTACTTTCTTCCCAACTTACATTACCTACATGACCACCTGATTGTAATATATTTGAATTACCTACTTGATTTTCTAAATTAACTTCTTCCCCATGCTCAGTCCATATCCAATAATCATGTTTAAATCCAAACTTATACAAATCATATCTAATTGAATCAATATCCAAAAACTTTCTACACTTGCACTTAGAACATGGACACCTAACGACCTGATTAGTGATGAATTGCTGCGAATTACAACAAACGCGTATAAATTCCTCTACACCCTCAAAGAATTCAGGTTTTATTCTCCCCCCCCCCTCCGACTTGGGTGCAACCTATGATACATCCACTGACGATTTCTGAGAAACATCTTCCTCAATAACTATATAAACCTAATACAAATATACAATATGGTATCAACCTTCTAAAATACATTACAGAAAATTTTAATATAAATTTTGGCAGAATCTCCCCTAATACATGTTAATTTCCTTACATTTGTTTACCATTTTTTTACAACAATAAAAATTTCACCTAAAATCAACTAATAAATTATATAACAATAAATTATTCGATACATCAAACAAAAACACATCACAATCCTAAACTGTTCTAGAGCACATCCCCTTGTTACTCCACAACATGCATATTCTACAAACTCCACAAACACAAACAATCACACAGCACACAATAATCAGGTTCGGAGAAGGACCTCTACGCCCTTCCCCCAGTCATACAATATCCAATCCTATAACTCTATCTTAGAAATTTTAAGTCTCTAAAAAACATAAAAAATTAAAAAACTAAACTGATTAAAAGTTAGAGTATCGTACCAGGAATACAATGATGCAAAAAAACTTTCAAATGGTTGCTCCAATCACTCGCAATGGACAAAACACTGAGCTCTTAGAGAGAGAGAGATAGAGAGGGGGGAGCGAGCGAGAGAGAGAGCGCTCTGATAATGGGGGAGGGGAAGAGGAGATGCAGTTTTTATGGGTTTCAGTCATTACAGACGGGAAAATCCGTCTGTAATGGGTTTAATGAAACGGTGTATTTTAGGTGACACATTACAGACAGATTTTTTCGTCTGTAAATGCGTCAATCCCATTTACAGACGGAAAAATCCGTCTGTAATTTGTCACCTGAAAGGTCGGCTTAAACCGCCACATTTACAGACGGAAAAATCTGTCTGTAATTTCCCGCTATAATATTTTCTCCTATTTTCAAATTACAGACAGAAAAATCCGTCTGTAATTGCTGTCTATAACGTTTGGCGCCAAAAGGCGGGCTAAATACAGACAGATTTTACAGACGGATGTTTCAGAAAATAAAATAAAAATTATTCCACAAATCCGTCTATAAATTCGTCTGTAATACAGACGGATTAAAATCCATCTATAAAATCCATCTGTATTAAGTATTTTTCTAGTAGTGAATATCAGTATTTAGCATTTAATTAACCAACTTGTATTAATGACTTTTCTGATCAGTTAAGAGCGCACCAAGTTAACGTCCATAGATTCATTAATGTAAAGTTGGTTATATTTATAAAATATTTTAATTTAAACTACTAATATTTAACTTTTTATTTTTTTATTTTATACATCTCAATTTAGAAAAAATAAATAAATCAAAATTCATAACTAAGCACGCGATATCCCCTTCACTTAATATTAATTGTTCAATTTCCCCTAACAAGAAGATAGTTCTTAGTCCCCTTCACTGTATGTTTATATATTTCTATACTTCTATTCCCTTCACTACTGCAAAATACTTACATGTGTAATTGTCGCCTTTTTTACTTCGTTGGTATAATTAGTCCCTACACATTATTACCAAATACTGTAACTTTTAAAAAATTATCAATATGAAAAAGTTGTATATGTGAAATACAATTTTTGAAAAGTGAAGTCATATAAAAGATATACAAATTATACTTTTATTATTACTTTATTGAAGGTGTATAAGAAAAAGAAATTAAACAATTATCAACAAAAATTGATTTAAGTAGTAAACGACTTAATATCATTTAAGAAAGGTTCTGAATAAGTGATAGACTCACTAGCATATCCATAATCTTGTGTAAGTCATATCTATTTGCTTATTTGGTATCTATTTCATAAGATGTATGTATTTTCCTTTTATTAACCTTTTAAGTCGCAGGGAATCTTATGTTTTCTGTCAAAGTCGCGATACCATAAGAATGTGCTCAGCTTTATTGCAGCAAGTATTGATTTTTACATGCAAAGTTGCCATGCATGTTTAGAATGTGCCAAGTTATGCAAGGTCTTGTTTTTTAAATTAAAAGTTGCCATACATGTTTAGAATGTGCCGAGATTCATGTAAGGTGTAGTGCCCATAAATTCTTTTTTCTTTTTGACTTATAGTATCTTTTTTTCAGTTTGAAGTGATTAGGTTAATTATGTGCTGATTAGTTTTGCATTTTTTATATTAAATTTTCCTAAAATTCAATTTACATGTTATTATCTTGATAGTCATATCTTTTCTAGCATTTTCGTCTCACAAAATTAGTATGGTTAGGATTTGCTTTCTAGACCCTATAGTTTTTATTTCAAAATTTTGTCAAATTTTTAAAGTCATCAATCACCTTTACATTCTTATTATTGATGTATAGTTTACATATAATAAAAAAAAGATGAATTTGTTGCACAAAAATGTTTCGAGATATATTCTAAAATAATGTGTCTTGACTCATCATGGAAAAATCAAATTTATTATATCATTGTTTGAGAAGCTTCCTTCAATTCATACAAAATTTAATTTAAAAATTGAAGTTAATTTACCATTTGTATGCTTTCTTCAAGTCATCTTGTGTTGTTCCCTTGCTCTAAATCTCCATGGATTTTTTTTACACTCAATTGTTCAAGCACAAGATCTTAAACTAGCCACCAGTTTGAGTATTACTTAGATAAATTTTTTTTTTTAATTGAAAGAGGATTTCATAAAAATTTATTATTCACTCTTATACCAAACTTTTCACAACTAAGCAAGATTTATATTTCAATAGTTCGTCACCGACTTTTTAAAGCTTGAACACCCTTATTCTTGAAGGCTTTTCTGCCTTCAAGAAGTTTCACATACTCATGATGAGTATCATTTTCTGTAATGAATCAATCTTTTTCATCGCATACCTTTTAGCAATTGGACTTCATAAATAGTTATTCCCAAATAATTATAGATGCACTTTTATCTACAGTACTACTAGATGAATGATGCCCTCAAATATATGTTGGGCTGCAGTAGAAGTCATTGTTTTTCCTTCTTATCAGCTTCATGTTCAAAATCTTTTGTTGCTTGCTAATCAACAACTCTAAGTTTTTATGTTAGAAAAAATTTATAAAAGAGATCAAATTTACAAAATTTTACATAATTTTAAAATTAATAAATAATTTATCATATTACTGCATTTTAACATATTTAAATAAACTTATACTGACATATTACATGTCTAAAAATGTGTGATTGATATAATAATTACATGTCTAAAAAAGAGAAGAAGAAGAAAACAAAAATAAAAATATAAATTAGTAGTGATGACAATAACTATAATAATAAAAATTAATAGTGATTATAGCGTAGTAATAACTAAGACAATAATTAGTGGTGATAATAATATTAACAATAATAATTAAGTAGTAATATAAATAAATTAAAAAAATAAAAAGTCAACTATAATAATATGAATTAATACTTTGCATATGTTTATTTTGTTTAGTAGTTAGGACATCAGAACTTCATCAAATGAAAAAAAAATTCTAGCATATTATTTACCGTTGAGATGCCTTAAATTTAATATTATAAAATCATTAAAAAAAAACACATGCAATTTTATTATGATCTTTTAATTTCCCATACATTAAACAATTATTTGAGGGTCTATGATAAATTTAAAATAAAAAATGACTCCTAACACAATCGGATCCAAACTAGCCAACAATAACGATTACAATAGTCGGCGAATATATAATCAGGAAAGATAGTAAAAAAAATGAAAAATTTATATATACTTATATTTACACGTGAATTTCTCGGCTGAGGAAAAAAGTTAAACAGAACCTTATTAACATCATGCACAAAAACAAAAAATAAATAAATAAAATAGACACTGCAAATGAACATGATATTTATGATATCCTATACCTCTAAATCTTCGAATAATTACACATTTCAAGACACTAATCCCTGCAATGTTAAGTTTTGCAAAATTCTTTCGCCAGTCTGTTTCCAGCTGCATCCACCCAACAACTGTAACCTTAGCTGATGACACGCTTCAAAGGTGCGTGATCATTCCCATGACGGTGGATATGCTTCTGGATTTCGTAACAGACATGTAATTGAGGGTACCAGGTTTCAAGGAAGATTGAATAATGTTGTTGACTTGAGAAACATGAGAATGTTTACAAGGTTTATGATTAGACTCATCAGCATTATTTTGTTTGGAAGTATCACTATCAAAAGCAAAACAATAAGAATGAAGCCAAGTGAGACCAACAATTACATTTATCAATTTGAACATTTACTATAATGTACAAAATTACATGGTCCAGCAAATAATGATGGAAACAATACCCGATAAGTTTCTGACTTTTGTTAATAATTCGTGCACTCATGGAGGGTTGCATTATGCCACCACTAATTTTGGAAGTTTCTCTAGGATAAGGTGAAATATCCTGCATAGCACCGACAATTGAACCACATATTAGAGTCTCACCCTTACACCATTTTTTTTTCTCTCTCTTTTCATGTTAAACCAAGCAAGTGCTGGTTTATAAATTATGATTCATGATGATCTTGTTGGACCTTGTAATGGTCCACATTAAGGGATTCAAATCATGTATAATTAGCACTTACTCTTTGTCCTGGACCTCCTATAGAAAACGGTTGTGGTTGAACTAACACATCTTGATCATGCAAATTTTGTACAAATGCATGCTTAAGAAGCGTTGCTGCAGATGGTCGATCTGCAGGGTCCCTTTGGAAACATTGATGGAGGAAATCCTTTCCCACTGAAGATAAAGATTCAGGTATAGGTGGGGACTTTTGCAGTACCTTGAACATAGCTGAAGGCTAATGATAAATAAAATACAACTTTATTGTTAAATTAACTATTACAAAAGAAATAAGCATAAACAGTGTATTAATGTAAAAACAAGGAACTGTAAAAAGGGGGGAAAATGTGATAAAATAAGAATTGTTTAAACTTTATTTTAACTCAAATTTATTGTGTCATAATTCTTGGAGCATGCAACATAATGTAAATGTATAGCATAATTCTTTGTCATTCTTCTTTGAAGGAGAATTATTATGTAAAGCCATACCCAAAGAAGTGAAAAGGTGAACTAACACAAAAAATTACCCATATGTTTGGTATATTTAGGTTGACGTTCTCCTCTGCCTCTTACTAATTTTATATTGAACCGACATACCACATGCACAAGCCTTGACTATAATGAGTAAACAAGCATAAGAAGGTGCTTACCCCTGTAGATTCACTCCAAGGAGGTTTGCCCGTAAACATTTCAATGATGGTGCACCCTAAGCTCCATATATCAATGCCCATGACAAGGTCTGGATTGGATTCATTCTTTATGGAACCTTTCACAACCTTAAATGGACAAATTAGAGTCAAAACGGGCATGTCTTTACCCATCCAAAACACAAGATTATTCAAGCAAAAAAATTACCTCTGGAGCCATCCAATTAGGAGTACCCTTTAGAGAAAGTTCAAATGCATTACCCATCAACTGGAAAAAGCGGATTTATCAGTTAGCAACCCCATCATAAACTAACAGAATATCTACATATCAGTCTAATTACCAATCTACACAGATCATACAAATATATATATAAGTATAGAATTTAAAAGCTTACAATTTTCGACAACCCGAAATCTGCAAGCTTGACAATGCCTGATTCATTTACCAGCAAGTTTGCACCTTTGATATCTCTAAAGAATCAAATCAACCATTTCAACAAAATTCATACAACAAAGTTACAATGGCACAGAAAAATGTTCTGTAGTAGACCATTGACTATATAAAATAAGTGAAAAAAAAAAATCATTTGATCTTTTAATTTAAATGTTATAATGTCACATTTTAGCCAGATTCAGCTTGTGCATCGCTTATCAATATATTTTCTTATGAAATATAATAAATGGCTATTTAGAGAAATAAAATAGATATAATGATTCCTTTCATCAAACAGTTGTCACCTGTGGATGGTTTTGTTACTGTGTAAGTAGGCTAATCCAGAGAGAATATGCCATGTAAAATTGCGAACCACAGATTCTGTAATAGCTCCACAATGATCACGAATAAATTTATTGATTGATCCAGGGTGAACATACTCCGTATATATGTACAAATGATTGCCAACCTGAAAAATGTCTTAAAATTTTGGTTAGGTTGTATTGATTACACTTGGATCAAGAAGTTATCAACCAACAGTTAACTCACTATTTCACTTCCATAATACTGCACAACGTTGGGGTGGTGTAGTTGACGGAGAATTTTGATTTCCTGGAACAAGGAACTTTTAAGAATAACAGCCTAAACACCATCCAATTGGCAATGTGCCAAAGTGAAACAAAATCACAATGAAAAGGGAAATATAAAAATCTATAGGTATAGAAACATGCATTGGAATTCAAAATTATTCAGAAACTGTACTGCCAGTGTAATAGACATCAAAAATTAGTTTCTTTAAGTCAGAAAATAAATCTTAGTAACAAGGGATGTCGTGGAAAGCAATCCTTTGTCTTACTTTGTTTTTCTCTATAGAAAGCAATCTTTGGTTTATTTATACTAGTCATCAGAAGGTTAAATTAATCTATTAGTTCTTGTAACTATTTAAGAATTTTTAAATAAATCTCTATACTTTAAAAGTTTGTAATTAAGTCCTTTAATTAATAAGTTATTTTTAGTTAGATTTTTGGCTAAGGTTATCTTAGTTTTCATTAGGATTCCGCTAAAACACAGAAATCTATTTAAAATTCTAAATAGTTCAAAAATTTACTAAATAATTAAATAAACAACCTAATTTTTTAATTATTTTAAACAATTTAAATAGGTCCTATGCTTTGACAGTGATCATACCTACTAATGTAAGTCCAACCAAGGACCTAAGTAAAAACGATTTATAAGTTTAAAGACTCAATTATAAACTTTTAAAACCTAAGGACCTGTTTAAAAATTATTGAATAGTTTATGAATTTGGAATTATAATAAGAATCGATTTTATTTTTAGTGCAATGTCAAAAATCACAGGGTGTCTTAAGTCTAAAGGGTACAAGACTAATTCCTCCTCACAGTTCGTGATTAAGGCTGACCTGAGACAATTTTGCACATGGTTAAATTCGAACGCGTGATCTTCTGCTAAATAAATCAATTACGTACATGTAAACGCAACCAGACCTTACACCATTAGGTTAACCCTTCAAGTTTATAACAATGGATTTGAAAACACGGCAGTAATTGAAGAAATATTGATAGGAGGGAAAGATGAAAACAAGTTAAGGCCATTGCTAATATTATAAAGATTAAGGATCAAAATAATAATCCTCAGATGTTTCAAGTAAATGTTAGATAATAAAATTTTTACATCGGTATGTTTTAAAAGGTATAAGCATGATAACTATAAGTCTAAATTGGTAAGAGATTTCAGATAAATAGATAACTTAAAGCACACTCTCTTAATCTTAATCTTAGATCGAGATCATACTCAAATTAGCTTTTATGTCTCATTCACAACAGAAGTTAACTTGCAGTTGTAGGTGTTTAACTCCAGTGTCAATTCTATAGCAACATTTAGGGTCAAGCAAAAAAAGTGTTAAATGGAGTTGATTATTCATATTCTTACCATATTAACTCAATACTATTTTCTCTTAGCCATATTTTTCAACAAGGTTTAAAAAAAATGGAGGGGAAGAACCTGCTCCAGTTGTTTGATGCACTCAGCAGATGTAAGATCATCAGGAATTATATCGACCTCCTTCATGGCACATGAGGCTCCAGTCTCTCTATTACATAAACAATAACGCACGTGAGTGACTACATAAAAAGGGCATAATTTTTTTAGCACTTGATTGAGAACTAGTAGCCAGAAGCAGAACAATTAAAACGAAATGCATACAGGTTGGTTGCACGAAAAACACTTCCAAATGTACCACGTCCAATAAGTTTTCCTTTCTGCCATTGACCCTTCACCGAAGGCCAATTTTCATGATGCATGGCACTTGATTGATACAGCATGGGTAATTGTGATGATGATGATGATGAGGCTCTAGGAGGAAGGGGTAATGGATGTGCATCAACATGGTGCAAAAATTTATAATGCTGAGGTCCCTCCTCTATATTGTTAGCAATAAAGAAACGATTAAGGCTTAGTGAGCAATGAAGAGGACAATGGTCTTCGCTATGAACAGTTTTACCTGATAACGTTTTCAAATTCGTGGTAGAATAAAAAAAATTATCTAGTTTGCTTGATCTACATGGACTAGTAATAGGACTGGAGACAACACTTGTTGGGGCACTTTTGGGTTTTGTAGAAGCACTCAAGTTCAAGTCCCAATTACTTTCAGAATCATCATTATAAGAGACTGTTCTGGGGGTTTTCCATGAACTATTGCCTGCATTAATAGCAACAACCTAAGAAGGTAAAAGGTGTCTAATATTCATTTCTCGATGCATAAAATAAGAACGGAGAGAAACAATCACCTGTTAAGAAATTTGAGGCAGGAATATGGCCTCTAAGATTGTGTTTTGCATTTGCAAGAGCAGAATCTAAGGAAGATTTATCCAAATTGCGTGAAGGTTTTGTATTTGTCATTGCATCATGGTTCGCTGTCTTTCTGATGGTTTTGGCAAGGAGAAAAATTATTGCAATGAATCAACAATATAAATGCTAATTACTGAAAACCGGATCCAAATCATCGTATATACAAGTAATGCATTTTATCTGCTCGTATCAAATTCAAAACAAGTTCAAATGATCAAATTTCATATAAATAACGTAATAATAATAATAATAATAATAATAATAATAATAATAATAACAATAATAATAATAACATTAACTCTTCAGAAAACAGTTGTGTTATTTAAATGTGTACATATTCGTACCCTTCCCCATTAACGAATATTAAAACGTGATTCAGCAATATTTTTTTTCATGCTTAGTGAATCACTCTACGCCGTTCTTACTTTTTTTTTTTTCAATTAATGACTATTCAAAATATGGTTTATATTACCTTGTTGACTAATTGAGTCTTCATTAAGCTATAACTTTTTTAACTAGAAGGGACTGAAGCTATTTTCTTTTTTCACAAATTAGAACTTCTATGAGTAAAAACTCTCGTTACATCATAAAAAAGCAACTTATACAAACTTAAAAGGGGCTGATCATATAAACTAATTAAGTATCATAAGAAAAAATTATATTTTTACACCCATCTTTTTTAATATTTATTTTATTTTATGTTTCTGTTTCTTTTTAATTAGATCATCCATCGTATTTTTTTATTTCTATCTCTCTTATTGACAAAAAAAAATTGGTTCCAATTTTTATATTTGAAACATTCACCTTTGTTTTACCTTACTCTTTTTATAGCTCTTATTATTAATATTGTTATTATTATGTCACATTATTTATCACAATTTTTTAATCTTTCTTTTCCTCTTATATCTCTGGTTAAAATAAATAGAGTTCAGAATCTATATTTGAATTGTACTGAAGTTTTCATTTTTATTTTTATTTTTATTTTTTATTTCTGTTCGTTATCTTATCCGCAACGTTGTTTAGAAGAGAAGACAAGCATAGCAAAGCATTATTCTAGCGCATTTTCAAAGATGAAGCATACATGTTTACCTCCAAATAGCAAAGCCATGATGTTCCAACGAAGAACACGGATGGTGGCGATGTACGGAATTGGGGCTAGTTGACTCGGACGCGCGGGTCAACGGAGACTCGGGAAGTGGCAGCGGTTGCGGCAGGGCGGAGTAGGACCGGTGGTCGAAACCGCGGCGGGAACGAGATTTTAGGCATAACTCAGGTGAACCCGGCAACGAAAAAAGCTCAGGGGAATACAAGGACCCAATGTCTTGGTCGCTGAGGTGCCGGAGTTTCCTCAGTCTGGTGAGCCGCCGCGCCGGATCACAATTTCCGGCTTCGGCATCTCCGTCGTTTGGGTTAGTTCCAATCGACGGTGAAGGAGAAAACGGTTTGTGAGAAAGAGGCATTTGAGAGAGTGGTGGTTGTTAAAGTGGTCATGTGAAAGTGGTAGCAATAGGATTGGGCTCTGCTAATGTATTAGTCTAACTATAACATTGCAAAGCCATAGAAACACCTTCGGAAACATCTACGTTATTTCTACGGAGTTCGTTTGAATTACTTATTTCCAACCAAAAATGTCTTGTTAATGAAATAATGCACATTTCACTAAATCCATAGGTCTGACTTTGGGTTAAAGCTTATTTTTGTGGACGGAGCGAGTTTAAGTTATATCTAAATAGTTGAAATGAGACTTAGTTGGGAGGGATTAGAGTAAAAAACTTTACCACTTATTTCATGTTTTGTCAACTGTCTTTTGTCACTAATTACTTGGCGTGAGTAAAAGATCGAGATGTGGAGTATGACATGATAATCAATTCATAATCTATACGTAATTAGAAATTAACGGACGGTGACAAATTGACAAGGATAGAGTCAAGGTTGACCACTACTCCATTGCCATCCCTCTATTATAAACCGTTAATTAGTATTTTACTATAAAGATGCTCATAACTTATTACTGACCTATTAATTTAACAATATTTATATACAAATGTAAAGATGTTTTTTGTCAAAATTCTAAAAGATGTTATTTTTGCTAAAATTATTTTCAAATAAAAATATAAATACAAATGGTAACGTATAATTTTACTTTTCTATAAAATGAAAGTAAAAGTTTGAAAGATAATTGATGCATATTTAAATGGGGATTGTCAAGTGTCAATTAGTAGCTAGTATGGGTGAGTGGAAGGGGAGCATTGATATGATTATGATGAGGAGGAGCCAACTCCACTCAAAGCCCAAGTGCAGAACAATTCGTTTCTTCAAAGTCCAAACAAATACCAAAATACGACTACCGACACCTTCACTCGGATTCATGGAAAGTACATTACCCATTGTTTGAATGGACAATGAATAGGTGAAAAATTAGCAAAGGGGGAGATATAAATCAAATACATATATTTAAACTCTATCTTACTCCTAGCACTGTTAAATTAATTCATTTTATCAATTCTAATTTTAAACATATAGAAATACTAATTTTTTTTTTTAACTTACTACATGCTTGTGTATTACGCATAGAAATTATTAGAGAACTGAAAACAGAAATAATTTATTTGAAGTGTAGAATTAAATTTGACAACACAACAACATGACACTGACATTTGGTTTTTTTGTCAACAACATGATACTGACATTAATTATTTTTTTTGTTGGTTCATGGGCTTCCACAGTACGTAATCTTTAGCCCAACACTGAAAGGCCATCCTATCCAATTCATAAGCCCAACCCAATAAAAAACATAAAGAAGAGAAAGAAATGCGTAAAAACCCTACCAATTTTAAAGACAGGAAGCTACCCCGCAAAAAGTCGCTAAGCAAAGAGCCCGTGAAATTTACGACCGGCGGGAAAACTTGATCGCCGGAACCGGCATGGTCCGTCGGAGTCCATGAAGCTGAAACTGTTTTTCTTCAATAAAAACTTTCCATTTCCATCGCTATTTTCTCTCTCTTTTTCCCCTAAAAATTGTTTTCCCTTCTCCACATCCTTCTCTCCCAATCGCCCCAGAGTAACGCACTCCTTCGACGACGTCGTACCGGGCTGCAGCGCCGTTTACCGCCACGCCCTCAAATTCCAGCGTCCGGCAATAATTGAGTGGAGCTCATACCTGGAGAACACCGCTAGCTTCATTGGCTCGGTCACGCGCGAAGCGAAGCGTGTCAACTCAAAAACCGGCAGGTTTGGAGTTCACACCGTGTTGGAGGTCCAAAGATCCAACCAACCAAATAGCTCCTCCTTCCAGTGCGTTTTTATTTTTTAAGTTAAATTAATTATTTTAATTATTATCTCTATAATTGGGAGGTTGTGATCAAAACGACATTATGGTCTACGTTTTGTTGGCAGGGTACTTGTGATGATGTGGAACAGTGTGGCAGAGCTTGCTTGGGAACACTTGAAAGCAAATGATTTTATTTATGTTTCAGGTTGTTTGCAGTCTTTCACTAAAACTGATGCCAGTGGTAACCTCCGATTGTGTTATAAGGTTCTTTGCTTTATTTTTCGCTCTAAGTAAATTACAATCGATGTCTTTGTTGTGTTTTTTCTCTTTTTCTTTTAGTGTGTGTAAATTGTTCATTTATTTTTCTACAGCTACTGGTGAAGGAGTTGGAATTTGTTGCTCAAAGGCCTGGCTATCAAGACCTCAAGAAATTGGAATCCGTTCAAGGTATGTCAGGCTATGTTTTAGAACACTTGTTTTTCTTTGGTTATTATTGTTTTAGTGTAGTCGAGAATGTTGCTAAGTAATTGATAATGTTGAGACATATTCTTAGACAAACAAAGTTTCTAGCACAAACAAGTGCAGATAAATATTTGTTTTCTTTTAATAGAAGATCAGATTTTATTTTAGTGAGAAAAGAGAAAAAGGACATAAATTGATCAACATCTGGGAGACGAATAATGATTTAGGACAGCTTAGTTTATCACTAATTCAATAAAATCTTATTATATGAAAGTTTATGACATAAATTCAATTATGAAACGTTGAAATAAGTCTTAAAAAATTATTTTGATGAGTTATATAAATGAATTAATTGAAATATGCTAAAAAGTGCTTCAAAAATCGAAAGTTTCTCATGAACTCATCCAAACGTCTGCTCAGTAAATCTAGCAAGTAGAGTGGAAAAGGAATCTCAGAAAGATCTTTTATGTGATTTTTATGCATATTTAGTGGTCACTTTTTAGATAACTATCGTTAATAGACGAGTTGTTGTTATGCACTTCAAGCCATGGAAGCATGGCTACCTACAATCTGGGATAGATGAATATGCTGTTCTTGCTTTCAAGTTCCCTAGTATCTATGGTTACACCAGGGAAGGCGATTTTGTGTCGTTCCCGATTGAGTTGTTTCTGTAGTTTTTGTGGTTACTTCATTGATCTTGAACTGATTTATTTTCAAAATTTCATTCTTTTTCCTATGCTTATGTATGTTCTTATTCTTCTCATCTTAAACAAATATAGCTGAATCTGGCAAGCAAAATGGTCAACATCGGCTTTACCTTTGGCAAGTGTTTTTTGCCAATCCAAATGAGTGGTGGGATCAACGAAAGCGCAAGTTAAATCCGAAGCAGCCTGATTTTAAGCACAAGGACACTAGTGAAGCTCTGTGGCTGAGTAAATATGATCCTCCATGGGTTAAAAGACAACTCCAATTCCTTGACTTAAAAATTGCCGGAGGAGGATTTGTAGGTCGTCGTTCTCGTGTCGCCAATTGGGTTTATGATGAGTAGATGAAAGCAACAAAAGAATAGACTATGGTAATGGAACCATATAAATAATTTTACAATTTATGTTAGGGAATTGAAAACCTATGATTATGTTTGTGGCGCTATGCTCTGGGCAACAGTTGTCAGCCATAAGAAAGTTTCACTTGATAATCACTCAATAGCCTAAAAGAATGAAAGAAATATTCATTATTTGAATATTGATAGAGTGATAGATTTTGTTTATTTTCAAAAAATGATTTCTTTTTCGATTTTTGAGAACTTTTAAAAAAGTTATTAATTCCTAAAACAAGCTATTATCAAGCATGAGCTCAGTTATTTGTATGGCAAATTCGTGTACCATATTCTTGTAGACACGAGTAAAAACCCTTTTACAAATATTTCTATCACGCCATTTATTTCAGTCATCTCTTCCCTTTTCTTTTTTTGTACAACAAGAAGCATATCTCTTCTGATTTTGGATCCATTATCCATATACAGGGTAAACTAACAAATATTATGATATCGTATTTTAAAACCCGAAGGTCATGAATTCAAATCCTACGAATAGTCTCTTCGCATGTGGGAAACAGATTTTGTAAAGTTATCCTCTTCAAATGGTGGGTCTATCATGCATTGGGCTGCTGTTTTATACAATTCAAAAAAATCTAGGACATCAAAGTTGCTTAGAAACTCTTTTCACCCGTATATTGGCTACCCATGTTAGAGTTCACTATGATTTTTTATAAATATAAAATTTATTTCAAAAATACTCATAACATTAAATGATATAAGTAGTGAATTGTATATTTAATGATACTAATAAAAGAAGAGTATAAAAAAATTTAGTAATTAATGTATCTTAAATTTTTCATTTATTTTTTATAATAAAAATTAAAAAAATATTTTATTTTGTTTCTTATAAAAGGACCGCATAATTTTTTCTCGCTTCAATATTCCTTGGTGAAATCAACTTCCCATATAGCAACTACACTGTAAAACTTCCTATATAGCAACACTGTAAAAATGAGTGCCTAAATTTTGAGTAAATGGCAATTCGAGCAGTGTCAGCAACTTCATGCTCGAATGACATTTATAAAAGAAAAACGTCAAATGCAAGCGAAAGATATACTTAAAGAACGTTGGTTAATATATCCCATCGCCATTTTAACGAGAATCTAAACTAGCCTGTTAAAAAGCTATTATTTATCTTCCTTTAGAACTGCTGAACAAAAAAGATGCTCCTTTGAGACTGCTCCAAACAAGGTAATATTCGTCTTTGTTTTTGTTTATTCCATTATTCTTGGCTTGTCAATTTAGGACTTGCTCGGCCGTATTGGGGGTGATGGAGGTGTGCGTTTGTCTTGGTGTTATCCTCTCGAAATTCGATTGATAACTAATGAAAAATCCACGTCATGGTTACATATAGTCAGTGCATCTTTCTTTGGCGATGTTTCTACTAAGTTTGTATTGCTTTTGTTATGTTGGAAAGTTTTAGAAGCGTGCAGTGAAGCGATTCTTATTAAAGTGATCTGAAAAGTGTTTCTTTCAATTCTTGGCACGTTGAATACAAGTTTTCACATTTGTTGATGTTCCTTTGGACGGAGACAAAATGTGAACCTACTTAATTCCCTGAGAAAGTCGTTATACACTTTTTTACTTTGTAACCAAAAGGTAAAAAAAAAAGTCGCTAACTCTTTAAATACTACGCCATAAGGGCAAGTTTTATGCATTGACCAGAAAAAAAAAATAAAGGGTAAGTTTTATGGTATCACAAACAACCCCATGAAAACATTTAAAGTTTAGTGCTGTGGTGGTCCAGTGGAGACTATAAGGGGAGGATTCACTCCAGCGGTCCAATTTTAAATTTGTGCCTTTAAATTATTCTTTTGTGCACAATTGTGGGGTAGTCTCAAGAGTCAAGGCTTTGAAAGCATTTTGTTTATCCATAGATCGCTTTTAATTGGGTTTTCTTTTCTTTTAACATCACTCATTTTTCTTTTTTCTAATCAAAACATGCCCCTTTTTCGAAAACAAAAATCTAGATTGGATTAATTATTTTCAGAAATTAAATTCCCGATGGTGTTAAAAGTAACTAACCTTTTACTTTTGTTTAATAATTTAACTGAGTTGAGTCGATGGGACATACTCAATTTGAACTTTGGAGAGAACATTTATTTGAAAATTTTGGCTTTGGATCCTCTATATACATTTTTTTCAGTCTTCCATGACCAAGATCTAAGCCATTAATTAATTTTATAGATAGATAGATAGATATCCACAACTCACGGTCTAATTTTTGAATGGAGAAAGGATGGAAAGAAAATGAATGGAGAGAATCCATACACATGGTTTTTTGGTTTTAGTGTTACTAGAAAACGGTATATGGTAATTTTGACTTCCACATAATCTTCCTCTATCACTTTATATTTTCTAAAATAATATGCTTTTACGATGTAAGGAAGGCAGCCATGTCAGGAAATTTTATAATGAAATATTTTTTGTAAAAAAAAATTCATTCTAAACCCTTAATTTGAAGTAAGAGAAAAGAGATGTTTGAAAATAATATGTTATATCATTCATGCTTTATTTTATGTTAAATTGTCCAAATAAAAAACTCTTGTCATTCAAAAAATATGAATAGTGATGTGTTTTTTGTTTTATTAAAAAAGAAGAAAACAATGCTCATATAAAATACATGCTCAAGTATATTATTAAAGTTGCAGCTACATAATTCAAGTATATATGGTGTGAGATATATGTTTCTGCTCTCTTTATTTTGGTCAGTATATTGTGGGTCTCCACAGATGGAAATTGAAACCCTCATCTTTTGTATTATTGTCATCAACTAAGGCTACAAAATCTTCTAGGAATTGAATTATTTCAAGTAGAGACGAAGACCATTAAGGTCAAGTTCTACACTTCTCATCATTTTCTTTTTGACCCCACACTTTTCCCAGATTAGTACACACTAAGGAATAAATCATCATTTTTAATTTCTAATTTTATTAGATTTTATAAATTTATATTTAATTTCATAACACGTTTATTTTAGTTTTTAATTTATTAAAATATATTTTATATATTCGCTATAATTAACTAACATTAATGGCATCAAACAAAAATACTTATTTAATACACTAAATTTTAATCGGATGCACAAGTGACATGTCCACTTTTAAAAATGTATATTGTTAAATTTTTCATTTAAATTCATTTCTTCTCACAAAAAATTTAAAATTCTTACCTTCTCGCTCATTTGTCTTAATCTCCATTGACACTCATTATCTAATTTTTAATATTTAATTATTTATTAACATATTAAGTTGATATTTAATGTATACATTAATATTATACATCATTGATATATACTAACAATACAAAAAAAGTGATAATTTTTTAATAATTTAAAAATTAAATTGAAGCTTTTATTATGATAAAGAGGAAACTAAAAAATTATTAAAAAAATAAAATTAAAATAATAATTTTCTCTTAGGTATATTCCCTTATCAACAATCATACATGCATCCAATGTGTCTAGGTTGGCTGGGGTATAGTGGTCATTGCAGTCGTCAACGCGTCTCTTTCTGCGTTGACGATGTATCTCTTTATCAAAAGAAAAAAATTAACAACGTATTGTTTTTAATTTACTATTTGATAAACTTTTTATAACTAATTGATTTTAAAAAATTAAAAAATTTTAAAGAAAAATAATTTATAAAATTAGTGTTTTAACTTTTAAAAATTAATTAATCATAAAAAATATACTGAAATAAATAATGACCATTCAATGGCGATTATGCTTTTATTTATCGATTAAATAATAACTTAAACAAGTCCGTTTAACATATCATTGTAGAATGACATCCTTTGTTGATTGGTGGTTGGAATGCACTCACTTCGTTTTATTCAATAATCTCATTTCACTACACTAAGTGGAACTTTACCAACCAAAATTTGATGTGTTTTTTGATTGATGGAAAATTGAAGGCCATATAATTAATAATTATGAGTAACGAGCATGTAAGGATCGAACATATCAACAAAATGACTTTAGTAGCTATCAACTAATTAAATGTTAGATTAATGATTGATCTTAACATTTTTGTCGTATTTAAGAATCACCTTCACATGATATAATTAGATTAAAGTCACGTAAACATGGATGAATCAGAAAGTTCAAGAGAGAAGTCGAAAATAAAAACTTCAAAGTATGTGTTATTATATGTTTTAGCGTATGCAAAAGATATTTTTGGTTAATTATTAAAAGATAATTTATTTTAAGATATATATCAGTAAAATAAATATAATTTTTTCTCATAATTAATATATATATATATATATATATCTAAAGAATTTAATTATTTATTAATTATGTTGATCTTACAAATATACATAATTATGCAATATTAACTTCGGTCATTGTAATTGAGTTTAAACGTTAAAATAAAAAATATTATAAAATGTATTTATCATATTTTTATAATTTTAATATAATAAATGTATTTTTTTAATTATTAATTTTAAGTGTTTAAAATCAACTTTAAAAATTAATGTAAACAAAATCTTAATTATAATACTAAATTATATAGTTATGAAATTTTTATTTCAAAAATCTAGATATGAATAACTTTTATCAAATAATTTGAGAAGGAGATCAAGACCAACCCTTGTCTTGCCTTAAATCCATCCTTGCACATAAGTAGTCAACTTAGGGGAAAAAATTATAAAAATGATCTTTTATATAACTTAATGATAAAATTGTATTTGAGTAATACCTTATTTTCTTCCAATAAATAGATTTGGTATTAACTTATTAAAGAATTATAAATATAAAAATAGGGGCCTCCGCCCATAAAATTTGTGAAAAATGTCAATTAATTCGCAAGCGAGGGCGAATTTTAGTAATTTGTTCCAATCCAAAACATAAACAAAAACAAGGATAATATTTCCACAAAAGAGGATTTTCTATAAAAATAGAATATAAAAATATTAGAATATATTTTATAAAATAGTAGAAGAAATTTTTTATTATTGGTATTTTCAATTTGAAATTTTATTTCAAAAATTCATATTTGATGTCGATTAATATAAAAATACAATTGATATATATAAATCGAATATGAATGATAAGTCAGTACACTAGAGAAAATTTAGTTAAACAGTAATTCATTATTTATTAAAAAAATGATTAATGACAAAAATCATATACAAACATTTGATAGTCCCAATATTTGATAAAAATGGAAATTAGTTTGAAGGATTGTATATATTATTTTGTTATTGTACAACATCCTTAAATTTTAAAAGTAGGCGTTATAATATAATGGTCGCTTCAAATAAAAGAATGGAATCGCAGACTGATTTTTGACATGTTGCCTAGTCTCAATATTTGATTATGATAGCTTACTCATAAATGCACTTATAGAACATTAGAAGCCTAAGTTACACATATTCCATTTTACACACAAAGAATGTACTATCACTTCTTGGAGGATATTATGTTTCAGCTAGGCTTACGTGTGGATAGACTGGAACATGGAAAAAATTTTATGATTAGAATATATGGACATTGTGTAGAGATTTACTTAGAGTATTTCTTAATGAGATAAACATAAAAGAATTTTTTGAAAATCTATATTGGTTCACATATACATTTGGAGCATTACCTCATAATATTGGGTAAACTACATCAAAGCATACATAATGGTTCTATTTGCTGGAGTATTTTTCTTAGATAAATCAAGATTTGGGTTCATATGAAGTGGCTACCTCTTCATCATTTTCATCATCTTGTCCCACAATAAAATCAAAATCTTCAACTTCTACCTTGTGTCATTTCCTGTGCATTTTCTGATAATAACTTTTCAATTTGTTTAATAATGTGTTCAAAATTTGAAGAACCTACCTCATCATGTGAATTGTGCACATTATGGCAGGATGCCTCAATTAATGGGATTGGACTTGGTAGAGAAGGTGATGGATTCATAGCTGAACCTCCAAGCTAAAATGATCACATTGTAGTTTGACAAATAGTTCTATTATACAAGCTTCGACAAATAAGTTAAAATAACTAAACATATAATCAATATATTCATCTTTTTGAAGTCGCTATATTTTATATTGGATACCATTTGACCCAATATTAATTGTCATCCTATAGAATTTTTTTAAACTTAAGTATTATTTTCCTCATATTCCTCTAAAATTTGGCTTTCAAATTATAAAAAATAATTGATGAACAGACATTCAACCAAACTTTATTATCATTCTAAAACGTTTTTATTTTTATTTACAATCTCACAATTATAATGCATAAAGACTTGAATGTAACTATTTATCATCTCATTACAATTTTTACATTCAATTCAAAGATAATCGTACAAAGTTAAAAGTTGTATATACCTAATTATAGTGAACGTACAAATTTATTTATATTTTAATAAATAAAAATCTATTAAAATCAATTTTAATAAAAAAAAATTACGTGTATAAAAGTCGATTAAAGTTGACTCTTTTATAAAAAAAAAAATTTAAATAAAATTCTATTACACTCAACTTTCGTATAATTATAAATCACAACGTGAGGGAGAATCAATTTAAACAGACATAAATTTTAAAAGGATAGAAAGTTGATTTAAATGAACATTTATTTAAACTCTATGCAAAAATTTAAAAAAAATCGATCAAAATTAACTTCTAATACGACAAAATAAGGACATATATATATAAATAAATTCATTTACGTCATATGAATTTTAAATTCTTTTATTTATATAAAAATTTTAAAGAACTAATAATAAAATATTATAATATTTTATAACTTCTAAATAAAAATTAAAGAGATGAATAATTTTTTGCTAAGGATGCATGGCCGCGGAAGATCACTTGAAGCTATGAATCTGGTCTTTAACAAACATGGCACGTGTCAACTGTTAAAGGTAATAAATCATTCTCGAAACTGGGAGAGTGACAGTCACTCACTCAAGCTACAAGGGCATTATAGTCCATTCACAAACACAGTTCATCGGCGGAATATGCTGAAAGCTACACTCTGAAAACTAGTGTAAGAAAAACTTGTGTGTGTTTTTTCTACCCTTAATCATCGCTGTATTACTAAGTTTTCCCCGAGAGATAACAATGAAATAACGCCAGAGAAAAACAATAGAAGAAGAGTGAGTGGCGGCACAGAATGGCCTTCAACGACTTCTTCGCCGGCGAGATAGCGACGGAGCTTCTCAAAATGCTAATAAACATCTCTCGCAAGTCCCTGCTATGCAGAACAAGCGCCGATCAACTCATCACGCACATCCACGACCTTCTTCCCACCATCGAAGAAATCAAATACTCCGGCGTGGAGCTTCCGGCGCACCGGCAGTCGCAGCTGGACCGTCTCTCGGAGATTCTCCGTTCCGGCGTGGACCTCTCCCACAAGGTTCTCTCCTCAAGTCGCTGGAACGTTTACAGGAACCTTCAACTGGCGAAGAAGATGGAGAAGTTAGAGAAGAAGGTGTCGCGGTTCTTGTTGGGCCCGATGCAGGCCCACATACTGGCGGACGTGCACCACACTCGCTTTGACATGGGTGAGAGGTTTGACCGAGTTGAGAACTCGTGTCGGAGGTTGGAACAGTACTTTGGGGCGATGAAGATAGGGGTGGGTGGCGGAGGGTGGGTGGAGGAGGCCGTGAGGAGCGTGCAGGAAGATGCTGAGGGTAGTTTCGGTAATTTTGGTGTGGGTTTGGAGTACGGAAAGAATATGGTTAAGGAGATGATTGTTGAGAGACATGACCTTTGGGTTTTCGGGATTTTGGGGATTGGTGGGTCTGGCAAGACCACTCTTGCTAGAGAGCTGTGCAGAGATCATCACGTTCGTTGTATGTTCTTTCATCATCTTCACTTTTACGCCTTAATTGTTCTACTACCTTGCTTTTTAATCAAATCATATATTTCAATCAAGTTTTTACACCAAATTTTAATTACCTTCAATACTTTAAAGTTAATTCTATTCCACTATAAATTACACATACACTTGCTATCTCTTTGTACAATGTGTGAAACAACCAAGTCTGACTGAAGTTTTTTTTTTTTCTCCTTTAATAAGAAGGTTTTTTTAATGTGCTTGATGAAGCATGTTAATAAATTTTAAATATACTGTATTAAATGTATTAATCTTTTTAAAAAATATATTATTGAATATTTTTCATAATTTTGAGATGATAAACATTTTATTTTAAATAAAAAATTTATTTTTTACTTTTTAACATATATCATTGGATACATTTAAAAAAACTGTTGATAAAATTCTGATTTTTTAATATATGTTAAAAATAATAAAATATGACAAAATTTGATATATAAATAATATTAAATATTATATTTTTAATAAAAAATTACTTTTTTTTTTTTTACCTTAGATACACGTTAGAAAAATCTATTTGGAACATGATTTTCAGTCTTAGAAATGGGACAACGGGATTTCCCAATTTAACTAAACAGGCTTATAATAACAAATGATTAACATGTTCTTTCTTCTTAAGCATGATGTCAGAGTTAAAGTAATGCATTGTAAAAAAAATTGATAAAAAGAATTAACTTCGTTATATCGTGAATATTTCAAGCTCAAAAAAATAAAACGTAGAAGACAGCAAAAGAAAATCGGCGAGTAACTTCGGATTGTTGTCTATGTGATGGAATCAGTAGTTCTCAGAAAAAAAAATGGTTATTTTGTGAAATATTTATTGAAAAAATAAGTGAGTATTTTTTAGCAAATAAGCTTGTTGTTTAATGGTTTAATGGTTTGATTATTGTTTTCTAAAAAATTGTTTAATTGGATGCAGGTTATTTCAGGGAGAGAATCTTGTTTCTGACAGTGTCGCAGTCTCCGAATGTGGAGCAGTTGAGGACAAAGATTTGGGGGTACATTATGGGGAACGAAACGTTGAATGGGAATTATGTGGTACCTCAGTGGATGCCGCAATTGGAAAGCAGAAACGAAAGTCGAACGCTGATTGTTTTGGATGATGTTTGGTCACTCTCAGTGTTAGAGCAGCTTGTGTGTAGAATACCTGGTTGCAAGTTCCTTGTTGTTTCCAGATTCAAGTTCCCAACCATTTTAACTGCTGCTTATGAAGTTGAATTGCTCAGTGATGAGGATGCCCTCTCTTTGTTCTGTCAGCATGCTTTTGGACACAAATCAATCCCTTTAGGTGCTAATGAGAATCTCGTCAAACAGGTAATGGTTTCAAGTTCTGAAATTTCTCTAACTTGTATGTCTTTTAAAAGAAAAAAAAAAGAGTTAAAGTTCAAAATTAATTAATATTTTTTTTTAAAACATATGTTACTTTTTTGTGAATGGGAAGATTTATAGGTGTAAGAGAATACAATATTTTCTTTTCTAAAATAAAGTATCATACTATATTATACTTGTTTTAGTGTTTTTTATTAGACTCTTTTGAAATCTTTAGATGATCTTTAATATCAGGTTTTTGATAAAACATTAAAAATATTTATTATTCTGTTGCATCATAAACTTAAATATTTTTAAGTTTTTAAACAATAATATTAGAATTTTATAATGATATATTAATTACTTCTAATAATTTATTTTTAATCTGTTATTTAATTAAACGAGTCTTACAAATGGGATTAGAAGGAACATATGAACTTCACTAAAAAAATGGTTTTTGTACAAAAAAATATTTAAAATACTTTAATAAGAAAAAAGATAAAATGTAATAAAATTTTAGTGGTTGAAATAACATAATTGCTTTACTAATACTAACTTTGTTGATTGCATCCAATGGCAAATAGGTTGTGACTGAGTGTGGAAGGCTCCCGTTGGCTCTTAAGGTGATTGGAGCTTCTTTGCGAGATCAGACTGAAATGTTTTGGATGAGTGTTAAAAACAGGCTATCTCAAGGCCAAAGTATTGGTGAATCCCACGAAATTAATCTGATTGAAAGAATGGGAATCAGTATCAATTACCTGCCAGAAAAGATCAAGGAGTGCTTCTTGGACCTGTGTTCATTTCCTGAGGATAAAAAAATTCCTCTTGATGTTCTCATCAATATGTGGGTTGAAATCCATGATATTCCTGAAACAGAAGCTTTTGCCATTGTTGTTGAGCTCTCCAACAAAAATCTTCTCACCTTAATGAAAGAGGCACGGTATGCAAATTCAAAAACCATATTTTTAACTTGTTTTATCTGTTAAATTTCTTGTAATACCAGTTACAATAAGCAATATCATTAGGCACTAGTAGTAAATAATGTTGAGTTCTCAATGTTGAGTACCTGTTGACTTTATTTTATAACTTAAAATAACATTATGAAATAAATTAAACTCTCGTACCAGTTGCAATGAGCAATAGCATTATTCTAAAATCCCTTTTATGCTTTTATCTACTAGTGCTGGAGGCATGTATAGCAGTTGCTTTGAAATCTCTGTAACTCAACATGATGTACTGAGAGACTTAGCCCTTAATTTGAGCAACCGCGGGAGCATAAATGAACGCAAGCGATTAGTGATGCCAAAACGAGAGAATGGACTCCCTAAAGAGTGGTTGAGGTACAAGCACAGAACATTTGAGGCTCAGATTGTTTCAATTCACACAGGTATATGCCAATCCATCTCTAAAATGAATGTCCTTTATTTTCATTTTATCCATGTTCTTTGTGCGTCATATGATTCATGTAACTAACCTTACTTAATGAGATACGACTTAGTTATCAATGTTCTTTGCTTTTAATCTTTGTGATGAATTTTACATTGCAGGTGAAATGAAAGAAGTGGATTGGTGTAGTCTAGAATTTCCTAAGGCGGAAGTGCTTATAATTAATTTCACATCCACTGAATACTTCTTACCTCCCTTCATTGACAGAATGCCAAATTTGAGGGCATTGATAATAATAAACTATAGTGCAACATATGCTTGCCTTAACAATGTTTCAGTTTTTAAGAATTTGTCCAATTTAAGGAGCCTCTGGCTCGAAAAAGTTTTCACCCCCAAGTTATCAGGCATTGTTTTGGAAAACTTGGGAAAGTTTTCTATTGTCCTATGCAAGATTAACAACAGCTTGGAAGGGAAAGAAGCAAATTTGGCCCAAGTATTCCCCAACCTCTCCGAGCTCACTTTTGATCACTGTGATGATCTAACTCACTTGCCCTCAAGCATTTGTGGAATAAAGTCCCTCCAAAACTTGAGTCTCACAAACTGTCACAATTTGACTCAATTGCCTGTTGAATTAGGCAAACTAAGGTCCCTAGAGATCCTTCGTTTATATGCTTGTCCTGATCTCAAAACACTTCCTCCTAGCATATGTGACATGATAAGATTGAAGTACATTGACATTTCTCAATGTGTTAACTTGACATGCTTCCCTGAAGAGATTGGTAAACTAGTAAGCTTGGAGAAGATTGACATGAGAGAATGCTCAATGATTAGGAATATACCAAAGTCTGCATTGTCATTGCAATATCTACGGCTTGTAATTTGTGATGAGGAAGTATCTGGGATTTGGAAAGATGTTGAGATGGACAAGCCAAATTTGCATATTCAGGTATCAGAGCAGTACTTTGATCTAGATTGGCTTAGAGAGTGACTTATGTGTCCACATTCTGGGATGTTTTATTTCCCATTTCGTTGTAAATAATTGTTTTGAAATGGAAAATTATCTTTCTCCAAGAGCTAATATCATGTGATAGTGAAAATCATGGCATAATTTTCGCTAGTTTGAAGTAACCTTACTTTGTTATTTCAAGTGCCTCGTCACTCTCATGTTCCTATAATCAATCCAAGAAGTCGATGATAAATCCAATCTATTCAAATATACTTTTCTATTTCTTTTTCTTTCTTTTTTTTTACGTTTTTTAATATAAAAATATATGTTTTGAAATCTAAAACTAAACAAACTTAAAATTCTTAAACTTAATTATATTTTTTATCTTCCGTCGTCTAATTATTGCAAAAATAAAATTCAATGGTAGCATGATACTTGACTTGAGTTAACATCATACCAAACCTATGGGTTACTTATTCTATTTAAATTCGCAAGTCAAACATATGAAAGCATTACTGAATTCCTTGAGATGTCTGATTCAATAAAGTATCATGTCATTATGTGGATGATCGTGTCACTAATTTCATGTAGTAAAGAGATAATAACTGAGAGAGACTTATTCTTTTAATTAAAAAATGAAGGATGTTATTCATAGAAAAAATTTAAAAAATTAACTACGATAATAATATGAACACAAAAGGAGTTAGAAGATAATATACACGAAAAATTTTATATACCACAAGTTCATTTCTAATAGATGAGATAATAGACACATTAGTTTTTAATAACGTGTTATTTTATAGTAATCTCTATAAATCATAAATATGGGTTATCTTAGTCTCTTTTAGGAATTAATATATCTAGTATTTATAGATTAGTATAATTAATAATATATAAATATTTACGTTCACTATATACAAAAAGATAATAGCTTTTAAGATAAAGTAAAGAAATATACAGTGTGAAAAGAAGAAATAGTTGAAAAAGATATGATCATATATTAGTACCCCAGCAGTACCAGCAGTAGTGAAAGGTAAATTATCTTTTTTATCTGAGTTTCCATTGGCCCTTCAGAATACATAAACTTGCAGACCCAACACTTTGTCTTGTTAGATGAATCATTGTTCCAATCAAACGATCTCAAATGAATCTTTTGTAATATCCGACGACGTTGATACATACCTTAGAAAACAAAAAAGGTTGCCACGTGTGCACACTCACTGTAATAGCAAGGGCATTACAGTCAATTCCAAAACCAGTATGGCAAGTCGAGTGCTGACTGCTATAATAATAATACAAAGAAAGAAAAAGAGAAGAAGCGAAAGAAGCAATTGAAGTAGCAGTAGTTGGCGGCGCAACCGCACACGGCGGAGACGATGGCCATAACGGACTTCTTCTCCGGCGAGATCGCCTCCGACCTATGGAAAATGCTCATAACAGTTTCCCGAAAGACTCTTCAATGCAAATCCAGCGCCGAACAACTCATAACCTTCGTCCGTGAACTCCTTCCCACTATCGAAGAGATCAAATACTCAGGCGTCGAGCTTCCTCCGCCGCGGCAGTCGCAGCTCGACCGTCTGTCGGAGATCCTTCGCTCCGGCGTCGAGCTCTCCCACAAGGCTCTCTCCTCAAGCCGTTGGAACGTCTACAGAAACTTCCAATTAGCGAAGAAAATGGAGAAGCTAGAAAAACACGTGTCACGGTTCTTGCACGTGCCCATGCAGGCTCATATACTAGCCGACGTGCACCACACCCGGTTCGAGATGGCGGAGCGGTTCGACCGGGTCGACGCGTCGAACCGGAGGATGGAACAGTTCTTTGAGGAGATGAAGATTGGAGTGAACGGTGGCGGGTGGGTGGAGGAGGCTGTGAGGAGCATGCAAGAGGATGAAACTTGGGTTGAAGAGTTTTCTGGGAATTTTGGTGTGGGTTTGGAGTTCGGGAAGAATAAGGTTAAGGAGATGGTTTTTACAAGTCATGATCTTTGGGTTGTTGGGATTTGGGGGATTGGTGGGTCCGGGAAAACCACTCTTGCGAGAGAGGTTTGCAGAGACGACCAAGTACGATGTAAGTTCATGTTTTAAACTCACAACATGGATCATTTTCATGTTTGTTTCATGTTTTATGGTAACGAATTCTTCCTTGTTTTACGTGAAATGAAATCACGTTTTTTTTTTCTTTTAATGTGTGCCCAGGATTAGAAATTAATAAAAAGTAAATTTTTATGATATTAATGCATTGAATTATGTGATATTATAAAAATTGAATGAAGTTTATGTGTTAAATTGTTTTTCTTTTTAAGTTTGTATCTGTGAGCAAGTGTTTCTGAAGTGTGAGAGTTGTTTTTTTGCAGGTTATTTCAAGGAGAGGATTCTGTTTCTGACTGTGTCGCAATCACCGAATGTGGAGCAGCTGAGAGCGAAGATTTGGGGATACGTCATGGGAAACCAAGGATTGAATGCTAATTATGCGGTTCCGCAATGGGTGCCACAATTTGAATGCAAAGGTGAAGCTCAAGTTTTGATTGTTTTGGATGATGTCTGGTCGCTCTCCGTTTTAGAGAAGCTTGTGTGGAAAATACCCGGTTGCAAGTTTCTTGTGGTGTCTAGATTCAAGTTCCCAACAATTTTTAATGCTGTTCATGAAGTGGAATTGTTGGGTGAAGAGGATGCTTTGTGTTTGTTCTGTCACCATGCTTTTGGGCAGAAATCAATTCCTTTAGGTGCTAATATGAATTTGGTGAAGCAGGTAATTGTTTGAATTGAAGAAGTGATTCTTGTGAACTTTAAATGAAGTGTTATATAGTATAAACTTTGTTTACCTTATCTCATGTTTTGTATTTGTATCCAATGGGGAACAGGTTGTGGCTGAGTGTGGAAGGCTTCCACTTGCTCTTAAGGTGATTGGAGCTTCTTTGCGAGACCAGAATGACATGTTTTGGATGAGCGTTAAAAACAGGTTGTCTCAAGGCCAAAGCATTGGTGAATCCTACCAAATGAATCTCATTGATAGAATGGCAATCAGTACTAATTACCTGCCAGAAAAGATCAAAGAGTGTTTCTTGGACCTGTGTTCATTTCCGGAGGATAAAAGGATTCCTCTCGAAGTTCTAATCAATATGTGGGTTGAAATCCACGATATTCATGAGACTGAAGCATTTGCCATTGTGGTTGAGCTTTCAAACAAGAACCTTCTCACCTTAGTGAAAGAGGCACGGTATGCAACTTAAAAATGAATTTTTTTCAAAAACTTGTTTTATGTATTAATTTGATTGTTGATTTTATCTCTTAAAAATGCCATTATTCTAAGACCCTTCTGATATTTTTCATTTTTCAGTGCTGGGGGTATGTATAGCAGTTGCTTTGAAATTAATGTTACTCAGCATGATATACTGAGGGACCTTGCTCTTAATTTGAGCAATCGTGGGAGCATTCATGAACGGCGAAGGTTAGTTATGGCAAAACGAGAAGACAACGGACTACTCCCTAAAGAGTGGTCTAGATACAGGAACCAACCCATTGAAGCTCAGATTGTTTCAATTAACACAGGTATATGCCAATGCCTCTCAGGAACTTTCTTTATTATCATTTTGATTTCTTGTTCTGTGACTCATCTTAGGGATCAATTTTACATTGCAGGTGAAATGACAGAAATGGATTGGTTTGAGTTCGATTTTCCTAAGGCTGAAGTGCTGATTATCAATTTCACATCCAGTGAATATTTTTTACCTCCCTTCATTAATAGAATGCCAAATTTGAGGGCATTGATAATAATAAACTACAGCACCTCATATGCTTGCCTTCACAATGTTTCAGTTTTTAGGAATTTGACTAACTTGAGGAGTCTTTGGCTTGAAAAGGTTTCCACCCCTCAGTTATCAGGCATTGTCTTGAGAAACTTGGGCAAACTATTTATTGTCCTCTGCAAGGTTAACAATAGTTTGGAGGGAAAAGAGTTCCCTCACCTCTCTGAGCTCACTCTTGATCACTGTGATGATCTAACTCGCTTGCCCTCAAGCATATGTGGAATGAAGTCACTCCAAAATTTGAGTCTCACCAACTGCCACAATTTGACTCAATTGCCTGTTGAATTGGGCAAACTAAGATCTCTAGAGATACTTCGTTTATATGCTTGCCCAGATCTCAAAACACTCCCTCCTAGCATATGTGACATGACCAGGTTGAAGTATATTGACATTTCACAATGTGTTAACTTGACATGCTTCCCTGAAGAGATTGGTAGATTAGTTAGCTTGGAAAAGATTGACATGAGGGAATGCCCCATGATTAGGAATCTGCCCAAGTCTTCAGTGTCATTGCAGTCTCTGCAGCTTGTAATTTGTGATGAGGAGGTATATGGGATGTGGAGTGATGTTGAGATGGCCAAGCCAAATTTGCATATTCAGGTATCAGAGCAGTACTTTGATCTAGATTGGCTTAGAGAGTGACAAATGTTTCTTGTGATGTTTCACTTCCCAATTCTTTGTATATACTTGTTCATAGCCTCTATTTGAAATGGAAATTATCCTATTCAAGTATAATGGCATAATCTTTTCCTTAGGCTGAAGTACATAACCTTTGTTTTTCTTTTGTGGTCGACATTCCAAATGCCTTAAGTTCCTAGAATTAAATGCAAGTAGCCAGTGATAAATTTAATCTAGTTCTATTATTAATTAGTCGACAAATAAGAATTCCAATTTCCTATTCCATCAGTGCTGAAAGATTTCTGCAGTTAAACATACTTCCTTTCAAGTATCACATTCCCAATGTTGATTTCTTTAGAATAATGTTAACCAAACTAATAAACAAAAATAATGATAAAAGGAGTGAGGCGGCTAGAAAGCAAAATTGGACACACAGGTTTCCAAATGAGAATGCTTTTTCCATGCTGGGTCCGAAATTTAGGACCAAAATTTGGAATTTTGGTGCCACCATCATGGTTGAACTTGATGTACATGTACAATGAACATGTCAGTTCCAATCACATGCCCCCACCAAAAGGACAGGTTCTAGATTAATAAGAAAACGCGTTAAGAGAAGCATTAAAACAAAAATCTAAAGCAACACCTCGGTTTTGAGGTCACCAGATTGGCACAGGTCACTGTCATGTGTCTACCTTGAAGCTTCCTTAGTCGATTTCTTATCTATCTTCTTTCATTATGGTCCCTTTGGTCAATGTTCTATTTTTTATTATTATCCTCCTTCTTTATTAATCTGTATATCGTGCAAGTCAAGCCTCCCCCGGTCAACATCATGATCAGCATCACTACCATGAATGATTGTAGGTTTTGCTGACTAAATATCTTCGAGATACATGTTAGAGAATTAATAAAAAAATATTTTTTTATTAAAAAATGTTAGGGTATATTAAAAATTACAGAAAGAATACATTATTTTATTTTTAATAAAAAATACTTTTAATTCTTAAAAATATTAAAATATAGAAATATTATAAAAATATATCATAAGAAAAAAATTGAATATAATATTCTTATATTTCATCTTTTAAAACTAATCCATATTAATTCAATTATTAAATATTTACCACACAGGCTTTAATTTTCAAACTACTTCTTTTCTCTTGCTTTTCATGTGTGAGACTAATTTTGATCGGAGGATATATTTATCCTTACCACATTATTTTTAAATGAATTCGAACTCCTACCCTATAGATAAATTATTTGCATGGTATGATGAATTAAAATATTTAATAACATATTTTTTCACTCACCCTTTTTTCCTTTTTTTAAATTATTGAGTGAAATTTATGAAGATTCCACTAAATGATATATTTAATGAATTTTATTAAATAATAGTGGGACACAAATTTATATTACTAATGCTTATTTTACATGAAATTTAATTTGCTAACTTTTTATGAACATTCAAATCAATAATTTTTATGAACGTGTGTGTTGATCCTAGGTATTAAAGTTAGACATTTATATTTTTTAATAATTTTTTATAAAATACAAAATTAATCAATTTAACTGTTGAATCATCTTATATTATCTTCATGATTATCTATATAAAATTTTACAAATTTAAATATTTGTAAGTATATCATCCAAAACTTAATATTTACTAATATTTTAAAAAATATAATACCCATTAAAATGAAATAATATGATAAAGTGTCTATTTACTTTATTTTTATATAAAATTTTATAAAGTTGACATATTTGATAAAAATCTTTAAATTAACGGTTAAATTAATTAATCTCATATTATGTTAAAAAGTTATTAAGTAGTATACTATCATTATAGAAATATTTTGCTAATTAAACTACATTTTTAAAATAAAGTTTTATATATTTTTTTATGTTTTAGTTTATATTTTCATTACTAATTAATAACATAATCTTCTTACGATATTGTTAAATTTTTTTTCTCATTTTACATGTTTATAGAAATACTCATAATACACGAAAATGGGTGCTTAACAGCTGATTTGAATAGTGAAATAAACCATTAGTCCATTATCTACTTAAGAATTTCCTGTTTATTTTTCTCTTCTTTGGGGAGCACCACCATGCTTGTCTAATGCATGATGCATCCATGAGGCAAATATTTCTTACACTGACATAATTGACAAAGAAAAAAGTCACAACTAAGAAACTAATATCTTCCTTTCATCCTATTGCATTGAGTGTGTTGAGAAGTCCATAAAATAATGGTAAATAATATTTTAAAGTAAAAGTTATAACTTAAACTGTTAAAATAAATTTACAATTGAGTAAATTTAGTGTTAAACTAAACACATTTTAAGTTTATCCTAACTTGAACCAAACTCTATTTTTGGTTAAGTCAGTTTTTAAAACTCAGACTTGATTTGCTTATGATCTGACCAATAATCAGATTATAAACTTCACATATAAGTAGAATATATAATTTTGGACAGCATATTTATAAAATTTTATAAATCATAAACAAAAACTAAGAATTTTTTCACCTTATATAAATTACATTAGTTTAGTCAAAAGGTTCTATATTCTCTTCTACTGATGTTTATAAAATTAAACCTTTAAAATTTTATGTAGCATTATATATATCGTTTTTGGTCAACTATGTAACATTATATTGACTTTAACTGATTTGAAGTGTGACCCGAATTTGACAAAAATTATTAAGCCCAACTTTAAACGTTTAGCATGACTAACAATACATATAGTTTTTATTATTGAATTATAGGAATCTTGCTAAATAACTAGAAATAAAACTTGTATAAAATTTTTAGACTTGTAGAAATGGATTAAGGCCACAATCTACCCCCACTTAATTTATTATATAATCTTTTTTTTTTAAGTTCTATAATTAGTGGGTTTACTTTGATCTTAAGTTTTAATATAACAAAATATTATGTGATAAAGTTAATATTAAAGATGAATTAGTCAAATTGTTTTGAATAATAATTAATAATTATTTTTATTTAATTATAATATTTATAAAACTATTTTATTTAAATAAATTTAAATTTTATATTTGAAATATTAAAAAAATTATTTATTAAAATATATTAAAATTTATCATAAAAATAATATTAAATAAAATAAATTTTAGCTTTTTTATTTGTTTAATTTTTTAATTAAATTTAATATTTTATAATCATTTATGATTTTAATTAAGAATTAATAATAATTTTTTAACTATACAATAATTAAATTATACAATAAAATTTTATAAAATAATTTATTAAAATATGATAATTAATTTAAATACAAGTAAATGAACGATTGTTAGATTTTAATAATTATTTTAATAAATTCAATTAATTTTAATATTTTTTATTTTTAATGAGTTTTAATAATTATGGATTCATTATAATTTAAATTTTTATATAATAGTCATTTTTAATACAAATATTTCTAATATTAAATAATTATTTTTAAATAATTTTATATTAATATATAGATATAGATAAATTATTTATTCAATGAAATTTTGTTCAAAAAATAAAAAAAATATAGTTGTTAATATATTTTTTTAATTAAATAATTAATAAATATTTGCATAAATCAATAAATAAAAGCAAAGTTAAAACATAAATTGTCATTTAACAATTTATATATAAGTATGTGTTATAATTTATTGTGTATTTTATTATGTTACACTAATTTTATAGTATAGTTAATTATATATATATATATATATTTATATATATATATATTAGTTTCAAATGTTAAATTAATAAAACAAATAAAATTAATTTTTTATAATTTTCATATTTTTATTTTAATTTAATAATTATATATATATTGCATTTACTTTAAAAATTTATATTAAGTTTTATTACAAATTTTTATAAAAATAAAAATTTTAAAAATTATTTTAATTTAAATTTTTTTAATCAAATTAAGATATGTAAAATGTCAAATTTTACAAGAATTTATTAATTTTTATTATGTTCACACATTACTTTTCTGTATTCATAAATTTTGTAAATTAAATATTCTATGTTTATAATTTTTATGATGAAGTATTACATTTACTTTAACATTTTAACTTTCATCTAATTGACTCAATAAATTTTTAGCTACCGTTGTTTTTATTGCCAACTTTATGTGTTTATTATGATCTTATTTATTAAACATGAAATGTATAACACTTTAATTTAATTTTCAAATATAAAAAAATTTCACAAAATGGGAGTAATAAAAAAAATTTATTTAAATAGTTCTCAAAGCATAGTTTAACAAACTATTTCAAAATAAGAATGATTACAATTTGAATTAAATAATTGCTACAAGACTTAATTAATAAATTTCAGTTTTAAAATAAATATTCTAAGTCCTATAGCAATATCATCTATCCATTCACTGAGTCCAATGCTGATTGTTTTGATCACCTGAAAAATAAATGTAAGGGTGAATACTCTACACTATCACACACAAATACAGAGACTCACCTCACGCAATATACACTTCTCTAACATTATTTAAATCACATATCAAGCAAATGTAAAATCATGCATTTTCAACATTCCATTCCAATTCACCAAATAGGTGTGCTCATTGCACCGTCAATCAATTCACACACACGTGCACTCACTACACGTAGTCGCCCTCACTGTGACACTATGATCACAGTTTTCTGATATCCTCAACCTCAGGAATTTACTCAGTTTCACACCATAGATGATCGCTTGATAGCTCCCGCCTCACAAATACGTGTGCGGTCACGAGTTTCTTGGCAAAGGTGTTAGTAAGAGGCCAAGTCAAGAAGAGAGTATATGACCTGTGGTGCACCCACGTTCACTGTTGGTGTCACAACTACCCTCTCTTCTTCAAAGTATTTCTACCGCCCTCATCTTCCACATCCCTAGTGTATCGCTGAACCAATCATAGTTTTCAACATTTCACAATCATAATCACATTCACGATTCATCGTACTTTCCACACATATTTCATTTATCTCATATCATTCAATCTCAATCGAAGGAACATACACTCATATTCTACCACACAATATTCAATCACACATTTTTCATCACAATTTCTTTATAATCATTCACTTCATCACACACATTTTTCAATGTCAATAACACTAGGTTCCACACAAGATTTTCATTATATCCTATTATAATCAAGTCATTTTCATCCAAATGCATACCTTTCTACGTTCTATTTCAATCACAACTCTACAGAAAACAATATAAATAAATTTTTAAGCAAAAAGATATAGGGTAGAGTTGTTCCTTACTCAAATCAAACACCCAAACACGAAATTAACAAAGAATGTGCTCCCCATATGAGTTTCGTCCTAAATATATGAAAAATTCCATAAGAAATAAAAAAAACAAGGAAGAGAAATGAAAAACTGAAACCTTAACTCTTAGACCTTACCTCCAAGCGTCCCAAACAAAATATCAACCTTCGATCCAACTCAGAACGGCTTTGGAGGTAGTTTAATCAGTAAGAACGGGTTGAAAATCGAGAGAACAGAAAGAGATCCTTGAAGAAAAAGTGAGAAATAAATTTTTCAAACCTTAAATCCCTCAAATACTCCTCTAGCTGCAACATTCGCAGTAAAAATATTAGACAAATTTGTACTCTGATTTTTGCAGAGACCCTCTCACTACGCGACACTACACCCAAAAATGCACTCCTCTATGTTATCTTCTCATTACAACGAGAACGCAACAAAATCACACGCTTCGCCTATGACACTCTCACTACAGCGAGAATGTCTCTATAGTACATATTTAGTCTACATTTCAAACGATTATAGCCTAATCATAACTCAATCATCAACAATCATACTCAAGCACAAGTCAACATTACATTTTAACTACATATATATACATCTTCACAACCATATTTACATCCAAATTATTATACAATCAAACGCACGTTCAAACATCAATTTACATATTTATATTAATAAATCAATGTTATTATCACAAAAATCTGGAGCGTTATAAGATGTCTTCACACAAATTAAATATTGATTCTCACAAAAATAAATAAATAAATAAATCTTGAATATTTTTAATAATTTTATCAATAATACAGGTAAAAATATGAAAAATATGTAACTTAATTTGAAAATAAATTATTATATTTTATCTAATATTATTTAATATCAATAATCATTATAAATATTTAATATTATACAGATTTAATTCTTCTAAATTTATTTTTTAAGTAATTTAATTTTTCTACAAATTTATTATAGAAAATATATAATATAAATATTTTTAATAGAAATATTTGTAAGATACTACGTGATTATTCCTATAAAAAAGTGAGCTAAAATAATTTTTTGACAAAACAGTTAATGGATAGATTAACCCTCACCCAGATGTGAACATTTTAGCCCTATGACCTTTTCATTGTGTTTTTCAACCTTGTGGGCTTTGACCCGAACTCTAAGTCATGTGAGTTAAAAGTAACCATTTAACAGCGTTAAAATTTCACTTAATAAAATTATGACATCCCTCAAATTAATTAGTCCCATGTAACTCTCTTCCAATTTCGTGTTGGGTAATGCCTTAATGCCCAACAACACTAAGCTCGCCACTTCAGAAAGCCGTGAATCGCAAAATCAGAACATGAAACATTATCTTAAACGTTAGATATACAGTTTACACGTAAAATATAAATTACGCCTTACCAACATGGCCCACTTTTCTTGTTTCTTTTAATATATAAAATAAAAGCATGTCCATAAAGCACCAAATACAAGTATATTTACCCTAAATTTGAAAAATACCATTTTCATAACCTACTAAAATTTATGAACACATGCTTCTTCCTTGTGCACTTTCAAATTCAATTTAGGTGAGTTTTTTCTTTGTATCTTACTACTCGTAGAATATACTTTTCTCCTTAAAACTCTTTAATAATTCTACTGTACACCCTATTCAATATCTTCACAAATAATGCCAACACTGATTTCTACATGCCACAAACTACATATTTAATCACTAATTCCGCACCTCAAGTCCATTCTCAAGCATATTGTTTTAAGTGAACTTTTGCATGGAAGAACATGACATATAAAGAATTACTATGTCACATGAATACATTTACACAAGGTAAAATTTGGCTGGTAAGCGATGATGAAATTTTTTTGTCCATATTTTACAAGGTACATGAAAATTTAAGAACTATGCTCACAAAAGGCCTTAAATACAAGCATATATCTAGTACTTCTAGAGAAATCTGGTAGGCATATACTCATTTATTCTTAAAGGAAGGCGATAAAATTCATCATTTCTAACATCTCCCTTCCTATTCTGGAAAGGAACCCACCATGGCAGTCCTCTGTCCACAGCTGTATGTTTGGCTTCAAGTGTGTTATCAACAAGAGTCCCAACAATTATAGCCACAGTTGGGGGAGAAGAGAATATGGTGTTCAAAATGTCATTGAACTGTTTGTGACACAAAATAAGATTAGACCAATTAGATATATCCTTTTACACAAGTAGAAAATCAAGTAAACCAATAGTTGAACAAATATAACCTTAATTATGGGTTCACAAAAGATTATATGCCTAGTTAATCCTAGGGAATTAAATAATAAGAGACTTGAAAAGTCACTCACCCATCCACCATCTGTTCTAACTGGACCATGACCATCAGGTGCAGTGTTCATGACAAAATATTGTGGTATTGAGATCCCAAGAAACAAGGTTAGGCCCAAAACATAGATATTTCTTATGGAATTGTTATTTGCAAACTGTATAAATGAAATCCCAACAGCAGCTGCGAAAAAAAAAAGAACAACGATAATATAATAAAAGGCTTGAATTAACGGGTCAAAATTATAATAATTAATGTAATAGTAGCATCACCTACCTACAATACCAAATAAGACACAGTATATAGCAGCGAATATTGGTAGGGGAATTGATGCAAAAAAGGCTCCGAATTTCCCTGAAAGAGACAAAGTAAAATAATTACACTGTAAGTGTGAAATTGGAAGGAAAGTCTTGCCAAATTGGTTTCAGGTGGAGTATTGTACCAAAAATAGAGAAGAAAATCATGAAACCACATGATATTTGCACTACTCTTCTGCTCCCTATATGAGTTAGACCAAGTAGCCCAACATTTTCACTGCAATTATCAAATAGATTAGTCAGGTAATTACTCAGTGAATTCTTTACCTCAAATGTATACAAATATTCCTCTCACTCATAGAAGTTGCAAATACAATAGATGCTTTCAAATATTAATAAATATATCAATAAATCTATGTCTATGATAATATTAACCAAGCATAAATTTCTGTTGCCACTAATTTATTTCCACAAGACTTTGTTCCCAATAGGCTATGTTGGCATTGATAGTGGAAAGGAATGACATAAGTTGCATTATTTGGATAGTTTAATTTAAAATAAGGTATAATGAAATGGAACCTGGTGGAATCTATTCCATCCCATTTTATCCAACACCTCAACTTTTTCATTCCTCCCTCCCCTTTCTTTTGGGGTATAGGATGGAAACAATTTACTACTTACTAATCTACATTCCATCATAAACGTCCAAATAATTGAATAGTAATGTTATTCCATCCCATTCTACAAATCATTAGATATGCAAACATAGCTGTAGGTGTAGGATGATTTAAATACATAAATACACACGGACTAAGGGATGAAATGCTCAATTAAAGGTTTGGAGTCTTATAATTTTAGTTTAGTTGTCAAGGGCAATCATTGATTAAGGATTTAAACTTAAAAATGGTTCACCTAATTCGTCAAGTTCTTAATAATTAAAGTTTTACAACCCTGAGCTTCAATCCTGAGTAACTTTCCATCAATGGATATGACACTTGAAAGCAAGGAAAACAACACTTTTTAAGATAAAAATTGACAATCATGGACAGGGAAAGTTCTTAGCTCATTGCTTTCTTACACAGATGCAGTAGTACCAACAACAGAACCAAAAATGCCTTCAACCAGCATGCCAATTCCCTGCATTTAGAAGGGGGAAAACAAGAGTTTGTATCTTTGTATCATAAATGTTGCAAGCATATCAAGATTTTGCAACAATGTGAAAGAACAATTAAATTAATTCTTTAGAAGCAAGATGATTAAAACCTCACCTGAAGCCCAATGCTTCGGCTGAGCACATGTGCAGGCGGCGGTGTTGCACCAGAAAGTCTGGCTGCAGCAAAGAAAGCACCAGTCGACTGCATTCAAAATTTCATCGTGAAAGAAGCCCCACATTAGATCATCATCGTCAGTTTGATGACAATAGATTGAAAGTAGCGGTAACATGGACCCAAAAAATTAAGATCATTTTCCAGAGGGTAAAGTTGTCAAATATCTTAAAAGTAAAAACTAGGAGCATGTAAACTATCAGAACAATTTGAACAATTAAACATATTAAGGAAAAGTTGCTAGACCTCTGCAGAAGAGACAAGTGCTGCCCCCATCATCCCAAAGACATGACTAGCACTGAATATGGGGGTACCCCACTGGAATGGATATGGAACTTTAATCCTGGAATGAAACCAATTTAATCATTATCATAAAGCTCCAGAAAGAGCACTCAAATTAAAATAAACCGTTAAATTGATTGTTTTTTAAACATACCAAGGAGCAGAAGACATAAGGTACGAGCGATCCGTGCGACAACTCATTTGTGTCTGTTTTTTAGCAGTATTGTAAGCACCAGCCACGGTAAGGATGGCAGCAAACGCCCAGATGACAGCAATGCAGAGAAGCAAAGCAAACCTCTCAAGTACATGATGAGCAGTTGGATGAATGCGCTTCAAATACTGCAGGGCCAGGAAGAAAAAAGGTCTTATCAGTATTAGAGAAAAAAACTGCTAAGAATTTGCTTCAGAATAGATATAAAACCTGCTGTGTTATGACCAGAAGAATGAGCATAGGTAATCCAATCTGCACACAGTTTGCAAGCTGCATGAAAGAAGAAAGTTAAGTTTTCAAACTCTCTACTTATATTTTTTAGTTATAATAAATAACTCATTCATGGAAGTGTATTAGGAATATTTACCAGCGGAAAGCCCCTCGAGAACAGACCAAGACCCACCACACATACCACAGGTACAATAACTATGGGACTAAACAACCTGAAAAAGAAAGAATCACAAAAAGATATTAATTAATTAAAAAAATAAAGCAGTTATTTTAATGCAGCTTTCGACATAGACCATGAACTGTAAAATTTATAAAAGACAAAGGGTAAACAAGCCAAAACTGATGATTGACACAAATTTACCTTGTTAAATTTCCCCATGTCTTACTATACCCAAGGAAGATATTGACGAAAGAAGAAACAATAAGGGATCCTTGAATTGTTCTCACTGTGTAGGTAAACCTCTACAAGTACCAGTGTCATAATTCATTAGCAGTTTGAATCAACATTTTCATGTTGGGGAAGGAAATTCAGTTAACAAATGAGAAGACAAGTATACACCATTCAAACTGAAGTGCGTGTGTATTCAGTTCCAGGAAAGAGCAACAAAATCCCACAACAAAAATTTGAAGAAAACCAAGAATAAGATACATTCTGAAACAAAGAGACGATGGTGCATTCAAACAAACAAAAGAAACAAAGAAAAATAAGGGTCTAACTATCAAGTGCCAAAGGGCAGTTAAAAAATCAATAAATATATAAAAAAAATTATTAGAAATCATGGTGGGGGTACATTGGTAACATTAAATGTTACATGTTTAAATAAAAACTATTGAGTGTCTTTAGCATTCTCAGAGAAATAAGTACAATTGAATTCAGCAAACATAAGTTGCAACAACAACTAAATTCTTGTAATATAACAATGAGTTAAAAATAAATAAATATAACATTAAAACTTAAAAGTTGAGAGTCAAGAAGCTGTTAGCAACACAAACAAACCTCGTGCTCGGAAGAGAATGTTTTGTCTGTGTAATCATTTATAATGGACAACACCGGAAGAACAAAAGCAACCGATCCACCCATCACCGTTGGAAGTCTTGAGCCAAACCAAGTCTGAAGCAGTGTGTTCACCCCAGACATAAACAACAATGTCTGAATCACACGAGCTTTGTCACCCTGTACCAAAATTGCAACGCTCGTTATTGTTTTAGTATAATTTGTTTCACTGGATGATAAATTATACTTAAAGCAACGATAATAGAATAGAGTAACCGGTTTTGTTAACTCCATGCTTTAGAACTGATTTTAAGCATAAAAAAGTAGTAATTTTTAATTGAAAAAAATTAACTTGATTACTCTTTCATTTAAATACATTTCTTTTTATAAAAAAATGACACTTTTGATTGCATGTTAACATTTTCCTAGAGTAATTTATACTATAAACATTAAAAAGCACTTACAGGGTCCCCACCCATTGCAGGCACCAGGGTGGTTGCAATCAGAACCGTTGTTCCAAGCATCACAATGTAGTGTTGAAAACCCAGCAGAAGTGCTTCCGCTGCAAAAAGTTTTTAACGAAATCAAAAGATGAGGCTTTAAGAGGTACCGTCATAAACACGAATCCATAATTAAATAGACAATTTTTCATTTTCTACACACCGAATCACGTAAAAGATTCATACAAATGACAAGGACAAAAAATAAAGAAACTTTTTTCTTAAGAGAATCAGACTGGAATAAAGGTAACAAAAAGCAATCTGCAAGTAAACCAAGATATATAGATAGAGACACGAAACTGAATCATTCTCTTTTGTCAAAAATAGAAATTTAAAAATATATATTTTAAAACCTTTTAAGTTCTAAGCCTCGACACGAAATTCCCAACTGTTTTTAACATCAAAGGAAACATTTTTTTCTCAATCTTGTGTCATAAAAAAATAATTAAAAAATGAAACAGAAAGCTAGAACCGACACAGTTAAAGGGTAAGAGAGACTAACGCCATGAAGGATTAGAGTGGATGCAATAGTGAAGTTGCAAGAGTTGTTCAGCTGGATTCCAAATGGGTCCTCTAGAAAGAGCTAGATTAGGCGGCGGTGGACCCGCCGGAGGTGCCTGCACCGGTGGCGGTGGCTGGTGGTTCTCTGTCTCACCCATCTCTTTTACCAAATCTCGTTTATTTCACAAAGAAAGTGTGTGTATGAGAGAGAGAGAGAGAGTTTGTGGGTATTGAAAAGCAGAGAAATTAGAAGCAACAATGCATGAATGAATGGATGGAATGGTTATTACTATCTTTGAAAGAAAGGAAAGGAAAATAAAATAATTAATCAAAGTGAAGAAAGTCTTTTTCTTTTATCAAAAAAGGAAGAGTAGTGTAAGTAATTTTCCAGAAAAATACCCGGAAACAGTGAAGGAACGAGTTAAGGTTGCGTTTTATGGTTGTCGTGTTGTGAGAGAAGCATTTTTTTATTAATTTATTTGTTTATTTTGTATTTGGTAGTGTTAATGAGAAAGGATGGGTTGAGCGCGTGGAAGTTGCAGTGTTCAAGGTGCTCAAATTTGCACACCCTTCGCCAACTCACTTTAGCATTCTTCTTCTTCAAAATAACGATAATGCCACTCTGGTGTTACCAATGCTCAGATTGGTCAATGCCTCTATGCCTCTTCCCCGCATCGGTCAAATGCAACGTCATTCAGAAAAGTACTATGCAATCCCATGTAACCTACAAATTTGTACAGTCTTATTAATTCATATTTATAGAGAACTACTTAAAAATTAATAAATAAATAACTTATTAATAATATCTTGATTCTTACTAGTAATGCTAGAAGTGGTTAAAATTTTATAACAAATGTTTATAAGTACATTAAGTAAACAAAAAATTAATGAATTTACTCTACTCTTCATTACGTTCAATATAATTTTTAATAAATTTAATTTTTTTTAATTGATATCCTTAGAAGAAAAACTAATAAGTTACTTATCAAAATCTAAATATTCAATCTGTGTCAATTAAGGTAAAAGTTATTTGCTCTTTTGCTTTTTACTGGTCAAGATTTAAAATAAGTTTTCATTTTATTTATTTGTTCAATATAAATTTAAGATAATATTCATTAATAAATTTTTAATTATATTTTTAATCTATTTTTAAACATTTTGAACATTTAGTATAAATAAGTGTAGAATTATATTGAAAGTTATATATTAATCATACTGTTTAATTTTCATATTATATATCTTCCAAATATTTTTTTTAATATGTATCAAATGATACTTATAAAGAAATCAATATTTTTTTTATAAGGTACTTTGAGTAAACTATATAAACAAATCAAAGTAATTGATTTTCTTAAAATATTACGATAATTAAATTTTAACTTTATTTAATATCATTGAATATTATCTCACGGGTCATATTTATCTTTATTTATTTTAATTTTGATATTTACAACTCTATTTATTAAATAATAATAATAATAATAATAAATATTTAATTAAAATTATAATTATTAAGGTACCTTTAAAAAATAAATAGAGGGAACAAATAACAAGTTCTGATTAAAATTATAATATTTAACATTATTAGTAAGTTTAATCTTATAATTTTTAATAAAAATTTGGAATAGAAAATTTTTATTGCATCTTACTAGATATGCATTAAAAAAATAGAATAAACAAATAAAAAGAACGAAAAAGCATAAAGTAGTTGATCTTATTTCCTAATATATTCAATGTTCAATGATTAATGTAGCCCATTAAAATGCAACTTGTCCAAAATGAATAATGAAAGGAAACTTGATTCGAAAGCTTTATGTAACCCTTTCCATTGTCGCATTATACAAAAACTTTTACAACAGAACTTTTGGATGTAAATCATTAATCACAATATGAAGTTTTTTATCAACTGTTATTATATGAAGTTGTTATCAATATTGAATATATATGGTGTGACGTCAATATTAGACTTTTGAATAATAATTATAAAGAAAATAATTATTAATTTAATAACAAATAATTGAATACGACAAAATAAATATGTATTTGTCATAATTTTTTAATCTTGATTTTTAATTTCAATTGCATTTTTTTACTGTCTTTACTAATAAAAAATTAGTTTTTTACAATTATTTTTTACGTTAGATAATAATTAATTAATCTAATAAAATATGTAGTGACATTTTTTAAAATATCAAAACTTTTTAATATTAATTGTTAAAATAATTAATGTAAAAAAATTTAAAATTTTCAAAATTATATAAAATATATATTTAAAAAAAAGTCTAAACTCTCAAAGAATTTAAGTTAAATAAATCTCAAAAAAGTATATGAAATAGATATATAAATACTTTTTGCATAATTTATCCTAATTTTTATGTATAATTTTTCTAATAAATTTAAACATTTTGATTGTCAACGTCTTAAATACACGTATATTACGATAGGTTTCAACAGTTTAGCTTCAATTTGTTTCAAAACATTCTTATAATTTGCCACATGAGAAATAAGACTTAGAACGTTTGAGATAATAAATACGGTTGCCTTTCGTAACCGAGCTACATTAGTTTATATTATTTAAATTTTTTTTAACGTTATACTAATTAATAGACGTTGAATCTGTGGAGTAAACGCAAAATGGTTATATTTTAAGAATTTATTCATTTACTTTTTAATTTATGCTGAATTTATTTAGATAATCTTCATTGATATATCTTAAACTATTTTTAAAATTAAGAAATCGTAAACATAGTTTCAGAGTTGGAAGAGTGAAATGGTGTATGGTATTTTTGCTAATAAGAGATTTGTCCGATTAATTAATCCACTTATCTAATAAAACATGCAATTAATTAATCTCGATCAAGTGGTTAATATAATACGAAATCAAACAAGCGAGGCATCAACTTTTTCAAAAGATTTTATCACCTATGTTTGAAAAATGTGTTTTGGTACAAAACAACAAAACACCAATCAATTAAAGCATTATTTGATGTACCTCATTCACATTCTCCCTCACAAACTAGCATTTCATCATGCAACATACCTATAACTTTTAAGTGTTTCTCTTATCTTCTTTGTCTCACGTGTACCATCCAAGATCTCAATCCCACAAAAAGAATAGAAAAAAAAAGGGAAAAAAGAAAAACACGAGTTTATCAATAAATGAGTACCTTGCACATAATCATATCATCATGCATTAGGTGTCCCACCCTTAAAGGCCACAGTTAATCCTAATGATATGATCAGTTACCTATTTAATTTGAATTTGAATTAGACTTTATCTCGGAATTAAATATTAAAGTTCTTTTTATCTATTTTAATATGCTTGAATAGTTCCACTTATACTTAAATAGTTGAAAGTTTGAAACTAGCTACAGACGATCTCATGCAAATAGCATTATGGGTGAAAATTAAAAAAACCATATAATACAAAAAAAACCATGTTTTATAACAAAAATACAGTATTGCCATTGCAGTGAAAATATATACCATTAAGTAACAACACGTGTCCAAAAACTAGGCAGATTTATATCATTATAGAATATATATATATATATATATATATATATATATATATGGTGGGGTTGGGATTGCAGTGCGTAAATTATAACATATCTCCAATCATATAGAAACTATTTTCATTTCTATTTGAATCATGGTTTTAAATTATGGTTTAAGACTCAAAATTATGTTCAAACACGACTCAATCATAAATTTATCATGTTTGTGAATTAAACTCATTTTACATTTTTAAAATCATAATTTTGAGTTCGAACTGTATTTAAATATGTATATATATTTTGTTTGTAGAAATTGTTAAAACTTACGGGTTTGTAACTTGTAATAAAAGTTTATAACTGTTTAAATTGAACTAAAAATATTTAAAATTATTCATTAGCCCAATTAATTTAAATATATTATATGATAAAAAGTATATGATTTTATGTTGATAAAATGTTGTCAATTATATAATTAAATTTTATTTATTCATTTATTTATATTAATTATTAATTAAAAATGATAGAAAAAAGAAAAAACAAAAGGGCGGAGAAGAAGAAGAAAAGTAGAAAAAAATTGTCAGAGTTGTAATTATTATAAGAAACTAATTATTTAAATATTTAAGAATAATAAAATTAAAAACTAAATTATTGATAATTAGTTTTTACAGACTAAACACACTTTAGATAATTTAAAAAAAAAAACTATCTCTTAAATATTATAACTTCTATCTACTTTAAAAGAACCCTAATTAAATTTTTATCAGGAAAAAAAATGATAAGTTGTGTTCTTTTTATACTGGATAGTAGAGCTAAACCCTATATTCGAAGCTTTCTTCAAATACAGGGTTTAGAGTATGAAAAATATAGGCAGTGTTGCTTGTACACAAATAACTCTCTCACGATCGATCACATCAATTTTTTTTCGTTTTCTCACCATTTTTTTCTATTTTTTTTCTTGAATTAAGGTGTAAATTATTATTAATTATATTACTGTACCATGCAGTATAGTTAGCGGTAATGGGGAGTGGTGATGGAGAGGCAGACACCATTGTAGGATTTAAAATCTCGCGCCGGCACGTGGAAGCCATGTGAGCAAGGAATATTACGTGTCCAATTTATTATATTCGTTTAATGGTATTTTTTTAAAAAGGTATTGCATATAATAAATATTACATCTTAAGTAAATCAATGAAATGTTACCGTAAAACGTTAAATAAAAATTAATATATTTTTATATAATATCTAAATTTATTAATTTAATAAGATGGAGATTTTTTGGTGAAATAATTAAGAAAAAAATAAGTTATTAATATTTTGCTATGTATTAAGATTATTATCAATGCCAAAGCACCGACCTTAACCGCAAAATACGTACGGCAAAGCTGGTGGATCTCTTTAGTTTATTATTACCCATTTTTGGATTTGAATTAAAAAATTGAAATCAATAAAATCTTTGCAGCACCGCGTTATAACTTGAAATTGGTAAATCCGTACACAGATTATAAAACAATGTGACTCACATGTAAGCCTCGTAAAGAATCTTCACACAATTCAGGTTCCCCTCTAAATGCCAACAAATTTAACTATTCTTTTGTTTTCAACTTTATTTTACTTTTGTTTAGACATTTGATTGATTCAAATTATTTCATTCTAGAGAGCATGTTAAATAATGTGTTTCTAATGTTATTTTTATAACGAAATAATGCTTAGAGCTCCAAATTCGATTCATGCATGGAAATAATATTATTATATTTATTTTAGCTACTAATTTTGTTTCCAAATGCTCGGATATTTCAAAAGAAAATGATATAACATACATAACTTGAAAAGCACGGTGGTGGTTGAAGTGGTAAACAAGCACTGTGTATAAAGATACGCTTACTAGGTGATAAGTGTAGCCAAGTTTCGTTTAACTTGTTACGTGCTTCTATGTACAGATACAAGTCGGTGGAAGACAAGCAAGAGCTGGCGTTGACATATCCATGGTTTCAGACTTTATTTAAATAACACCCGAAAAAAGAAAGATATCAAATGAGCCTCCCAGGTGATCAATTTAATTTAATGTTTCACTTCACATTACATTTGTTTTTGTAAATTTTCACAAAATAATTTTTTTAAGAGTAAAATTTTCTCAAACTAATATAAAAGTTTACAAATTTTTATATTTAATTTAAAACTTTTATTTATCTTATATTTAATAAGTTATAATTTATCACTTTACTAATTATTAGATATAAATTAAATAAAAAATTTAAATTAAGTATAAAAATTTTTAAATTTTATTTTAATATGAAAAAATTATTCTTTTTAAATTTACTTTAATATGAGAAAATTATTCTTTTTTTTCTAACATGTGAAATATTACACAAAATATATATATATATAACAATTTTTTATTAAAAATTGTAAAATATATCATTTTATTTAATTACATTGAATTTTATAATTTTTAATAAAAATTACTAGATATAACTTGTTATTTTATGTAATGTTCTACATGAAAAATCGTTTTAAAAAAGCATAATTCCATGTCAAATTCATATCAGAATCACTATAAAAACACATGCCTCCTTACTTGATACAAAAAAATATGGAAGATAAATAATGATTAAATTTTGCTTTTTTTTTTTTTTTTTTTTTTAATTCCCTACTGCTGTGAAGCAACCAATAATCATCGTTAACTGAAAAATACTTGGTCAAATTGCTGGTTACAGCCACAGGGTGGCTCAAACCGAAGGTATCGCTTGAGTGCCTGGTTGATTTGAAGTTACATAGAATTAATTTTGAACCATTAAATGTGATTGAAATTTTGCATTGAAACATGAATGCAGTGAGGAATTGATTTTGACAGTTTAACAAACAAGCAACTGTTTGGATCATGAGATGCTCAAATCTTGGTGCAAAATTTCAGAAGTATAGTTCAAATTGCTGGTAACTAGTTGCTACTTCTGGTACCATTGAATTAGGATCCTTTGCATCGAAGTCTTTTTATGTACGGTTCATTATGTACGTCCTGTGCTACTGTGTATTTTGTGGGTCAAGATTCACACAGAATTGGCTAAGATACTATAAAGCTCTTGGATCAAATATACGTCTAGAGAGAGCAAAAAGCCAAGGCCAAGATCAAGATTCATATTGAAATAATAATCCGTAATACAATGTGCAAACAATACAAGACTTCCTCAAAATTTCAGCATGTCACAATGACATTACATTAAGGATGACTAAGTTCTGGCAGATGTATTCATATCCAAACATAAAGCACAACGGAGATACAATATCTCCCCCGTAGATTTTTTTAAAATTTTTTTAATAATCAGTACAAACATTTGGCATGGTAAAAAATAAAAAAATAATTCCAAAATGCACACCAGCTTTACTCCAAACTACATCACCAGACGTACCAGTTAAAGAATTAGGTTCAAATCTTAGAATCCTACAAAAGCATGCAAAAGTAAATTATGTTCGCTTTTTTCTCCTCTCCTATTTGGTATTTACAAGACCAATCATGTATGTATGCAAGGGTAATATTTTACAAGAATTAATGAACTATTGCATATAACAAGATCAACATAAGAATCTACAAACATGACCTAAAAGGTGTCTAAAAAAGATAATTATAACTTACAAGAGTTTCTCCTACCATTTCACATCCAGTGTAAGAGCCTCCGGAGGAAGAAGAACGGGTCTCAACTTCGTATATGACATATTGGACATCAAATTAGCCCAGGATATTGAATCAGATTCAATAAAAGGTTTTAGTTTCTTGATTAAAAGAGGCTCGAGCCTGTTTTCCTCAACTTTGGCCAATATCTCAAACCAAACTCTTTCAACACTAGGCCTTGTTCTCCAATCAGGAATTGTCCGATTAAGAGTGACATTATTCCCTATGTCTCTTTCTAATTCTAAGGGGAACTTTACAACAGCTGATGCTTTAATACTTGCTTTGACAAGGCCAAAAAATTGATCTTGAAGTATCTTACGACCAAGAAGACTCCTCAAAATTTTCTCTAACATACTTAATCTCAAACTTAACGAATCAATGGGGCACGCTCGCTTTCGAAACACACGACCATTGTAACATTTTTCTGGAAGCAGCTCAACAGTGTCTTCCGAAATCAATGTAGTTGCTACATATGCATAACGATTCCGAGCTCTATAAGCAACCAATGACGCAGACCCTAATACACGTATTGGAATTAGAGGCATGCATGTTGACTGCTGAAAAGGCCAAAAGTCACTCTTTCCTTTGCTACACATGATGCTTCCATTCATTTGCAGATCAAAATCAGACGAGTAAAACACAGAAATTTCTTGTGCTCTTGTTACTTCTACCGTAATACCTTCACCCACAAGGATGCGTTTCAAACCCGCATACGAAACGTTCATCTGCCAAAACGCATCAAAACTCAGAATTCATTGAAATATCAAATCTTCTAGCTATGGCACAAGAATTAATGTGGATACAAGGCCTCTTTGGAAGAGCTTATGAAAATAGTTATAAGCACTTTTTAGCTTATTTTAATAAGCTTCTTAATATAGCTTGTCAGCAGCTTATTTCAATAGATTTCATGATCAAATTTATGCGATAAACCCTCAAGTAAAAAATGGCTTGAATAAGCCCTAAATTAAGCTGTTTACCCAAACACACCCATATTATAGACTGCTACATCAAAAACACATTAGAAAATAATAACCAGTCATCAACAGCAATAACTATAGTAAATAGAACACTTGATCTTCTCTTATATATATCTTGGTATTTTCTTCTTTCCTTAAAAAGTCTTTTTGGCATCAAATAAAAATCCACACAATATGTATACATATTTAGATCTGAATTAAATAAGAAAAAAGGCAATCACTTTACAGGGAGAGATAGCGAAAGGTGGTGAAGGGCATCGACGCGCAACTCAAAGGGACCTTCTAATTTGAGGGTATCGAGAAGGGCGAAGGAACAGAGCCGGTGAATCAGAGACCCAAAATCGTTAAAGGGTGTTCTAAACTTGTTCCACGAAGAAACTTGGTCGGAGAATTTGAGGGTCAAGTTGTTTTTGCCTAATCCGATTCGGAACTCATAGGTTTGGGATATGCCGAACCTAACTTTACCCACATCCAATTTGATAACTCTGACATCCTTCGAATCCCAATTTTGTTTGGCCGATATTGCCTTCAAAACATCCTGAATTCGATGAATGAAAAACAAAAGAGTGAGATGAAGAAAAAACTATATTATATATATATATATATATATAGAGAGAGAGAGAGAGAGAGAGAGTAGAGTGTGGATACCTGCAAGATGAGGGTGAGATTGGAAGGGGTGTGTGGAGTGAGAGAAGAAGAGGCAAAGGCAGTGAACTGAAGTACGAAGATGAATAGTGACAGTTGGAAACGATTCCGATCAGTTATCATCGTCGTCACGTAGACCGGAGTAACCTCCGGCAGCCAAGGTTTCCAAATGTTTGGTTTGCTGTTTCTCAAATCTGTGAGTGAGATTTGCCCAAAATGATTCCGATTATTTTTTCAAGTTTTTTTTTTAAAGTTAAATTCTTTATCACTTTCAAACTTTTGAAGGGTACAATATATGTATTAATGTGTGTGACAACAGAGTGTATAATTATTTTTATTAATAAAATGTTAGAATTATTTGATGATAAGAGAGATATTTTTTTTAATTTATAAAAAATTATTCTAAGCAGTGTTTAGTTTATTGAAAGTTAATTATTAATATTGTTATTGTTATTTTTAAATTTTTTAAATAATTTACATCTCTGTATCAGATAATTTTAACTTTTTTTAGTTAGTTGTTTAACTAATTTAGCTAAAAAAATTTAACGCAATCAACCAATTATAAATTATAACTTTTAAAATAATTTATCAACTATAAATTAAAAATTAAAAACTTTTAATTAGTTTTATCATATGAAAGTTTAATCAATTTACACGTTACAAATTATAAAGTTTAAGTTATTTTTACTAAATATAACTTTAGTTAACCTAATTTTTATTAGAGATCTATCAAATTTTTATCAACTTTATTTGTCTGTGTATCCTAATTTATGTTTTAATAATAAAGGCATAATAAATTCTATATTTTTTTAATAACTGTAAAAGAAAAACAGCAACAATATAATTTTTTGAATATATGTATAAATACGGTCGATTTATTTCTTATTGACTTTGTTTAGTCATCCGACAGGCAATTTTTAAGTGAATTTTTTACACAAATATTATTAAAATAATAAAAAATTACAGAAATAAATCTAGGAAGAAATTATTTACCTAACTAAACCCATTTCCTGTAGCAAAAAATAAAAGTGCAGAATTCGATTCTCGGGGACCGGATTCTAACTTAGTTTTTTTTAAAATTTATTTTATGTTTTTATATAATAAAATAAATATTATTAATTAAAATATATTTATATATTTATATTTTGATAAAATAAATATTTATAATATGTTATTCTAATAAATATTTATAAATAATTTGTTAGTTATATATAATAAAATAATTTTTATTATTTGAATTATATTTATATTTTTATATTATTTAAAAATGAATAAAAATATAATAATATTAATTTTACAAATATATTTATGATAATAAATAATATTTTTAGAAAAAATAATAAATATATTTTTAAAAACTAATTAAAATAATTAAATAATCAGTAAATTATTTTAGATAATTTTTAAAAATTAATTAAAATATTGAAATAATAAGTATATTATTTTAGATAGTAATGTTAATGCTTAAATTATTTATACATAACTAATAATAATAATAATAATAATAATAATAATAATAATATTTGTAAAAATTAAATAAATATATTAAATATTATTTTATTTATTTATTTATTTAAATATGTAATTTTGAGTTAACATTTTAAAATTAATGTAATAAAATCATATTTTGAATAAAAATTTTATTTTAATTAAATTAGTTTTTTTTAAATTACATTATTTAATATTATAATTTTTAATACCCTAAACCCTAAAACTTTATTATTATAATTTTTAAGAAAATTTATTTTAAAATAAAAAATTATTTTTAAAATGTAAATAAAATATTAAATTATAAGTTAATTATTTATACTTAAGACAAATATTTTAAAATGAACGTTTTCATATTACTAAGGTAACATTGATGAATACAAAGTGCATTAATAAATATGATAACAAATTCATAACAACATTAACAACTAACTATCTTCGTAATGGTGGCTAGTTCCACAATAAGGGTAATGTCTATGACGTGGTGGGTTTCGTCGTTGTGGTTATTGCTCTAAAATTTCAAGATGAACTTGTGAAAAATTTGGATCATCATGAAGGTCTAGTTGTTGGAATACATTTGATGAATTACTAGATTCATTAGCAAAATTCGGTTGGTAAAGAGACTACATGTAAATTTGTGCTGAAGATAGAGTTGTAAAATTAACTTCAAATAAGTTTGTAAAAAAATCTCTGATATTGTTGCAAACGAATGTTTTGTGTTAATTATGTTTGCTTGTGGCGCAATGTTTGGAGGAATTGATGTAGTCTCATGGTACGATGATGTGGAAGTCGTACCAATTTTAAATGTGTTGGTAGTCCTTAGTTGTTGGTTACTCCTCCTTGGATCTTGTAGTAGTGGTGGCACAAATAGGAAATAGATGAAATTGAAAATGTACCATTCCATGTATTCTTGTGTGTGACATAATGGGCCTTACATTAGATGACCCATTATTGTCAGCTCACGTCAGTTATTCCATATCTCGATTCATTGAGCATGTCTTATAACCTAATTTTCATCTTGTCTTCCTCTCATGTCAATTTTGTGGAGGTCATTCAAATTATTCGATAGAGAAGGAACTTCTTGAAAGAGACGAAACTGTAATTTGACTCTATCTGTTTGGTGCCATTCAACAATTGCAAAACAAAATATGGCAGTACATGAAGTCCACATTTGGACATTTCTATATGCTTCTATAGATATTGATGTTTGCAAGTAATATGGCGCCTATAAAAATTACAAATAAATTTAACTTTGTTACTTAAGATGATGTGTAAAAGATAAGAAAATAAATATAAATATAAAATTTTTGTTATAAAGAGTGACCTGATTAGCTTGAATATGATCAAACATGGATCTGTATCTTACAACATCATTGTGAGATTTATTTCGAAAGTTTAGTACTCTACCTCCGCTCCATCTGCACACGAAAGGGTATGTTGGTAGATTACTAGAAATTGGCACATGCCCAGGACATTAATAGTGATGAGCAACCACCCATTGTTTTACTACTAACTTCTGTGGCTTTGCACATTTCCCTATACAACATAGCTAAATAAGCAGAACCCCAACTATATCGTCTTGTTCTTCTAAGATTAGTTAATAAAGCTAAATACATAATATGTACTTTGTTGCCTGTTTTGTCAGGAATCAAAACACCTCCAATTAAACCTAGTATATAAGCCCTACAATGAGCGTGAACTTCTTCTTCAGATGGTTCTTCTGGTAATGGCAACATGTTGTCTTTCAGCCACTTCAGTTTTAGCATATAGCTAATAAGTGACTCTCCCTTCACTAACACAATACTGAGATATGTGTCACACATTTCCTCCCAGTCAAACATTGTTGGATCGATGACTGGTAAACCATAAACTCTTAGCCCAAGTTAAAGTGCAACATCCTCCAGGGTTATGGTGCACTCCCCTGTTGGAAAATGGAATGTATGAGTTTTAGGTCTCCACCTCTCGACCAAAGCTGTTATTAATGCGTGATCCATCTTAAAATGTCTTAGCTTTGCTATCCCAGCGAAACCAAGTTGTTCAAGTATAGGAACAATTAAAGGACTAGGTTCTGGCATTGAATGACAAAAAGATGAAATCATATTTTTAGTTTCCTGCAGTTATTAATAAATTAGTAACATTATATGTAGAATATTGATTTGCATATTTAGTTAATAATGGTAATGTGTAAAACTTACCGTTCTTTCAATGAAAGTAGACCTGTGTTCATTTTGTTTCAAGAACAACATTTTTAGTAATGGGAGCAAAGACAGAGAGAACAAAGAACAAAGATGGATGCAAGTTTGAATGAAAACATGTGACCTTGGATGAACATATTTATAGATAAACTTTTATACGAGAGAGTAGCCTAGAATCTTGAGAGGTCACTGTCTCTTGGTCTGCGTGAATGAGAAGTCACTGTCTCTTGGTCTACGTGAATGAGAAGTCATTGTCTCTTGGTCTGTGTGAATAGAGAGGTCATCATCAACTTATAAAATGTGATGAAACATTGAATGAGTGAGAATCCAACGTTACCATTATAAATGGCCTTGGAAGATGTTCATTTTATTCATTCAACCTTCTAAGCTTGTTCTTTATTCTTCTGAACCTTCTCTTTCTAAAAATGTCTTCAATCTATGTCATTGTTCACTCTGATGGTGCCATTAACCAATGTCCTAATGAAGGAGTCATGTTCACCTCACCATCAACGAAATTAGTACATCTAAAAAGAGGAGTGACTCTACAGAGGCTAAAGAAAGTCATCCATACAAAACTTAACCATACATTTTTGTTACTCAATTATACTTGACCTAGGAGTTAGCAACTACATATGTGTTGAGTTGAACGATAATGAAGACGTCAAGGCACTCTCAACATCCATGATTCAAATCAACTTCAATCAGGTATAGAATTATATGTTACATTTACTACAAACGTAACCCAGCCATAACAACTTTCACCTTCACCTTCACTTTACCAAACTTAAGAAACCATAAATCCATCTTTTTTAACATATGATATGAATTTCGACCTTTAGTCCTACACACAACTTTTAAGTGGTCCATTCATGGACCTCAATGAAATACCCTCCAAACTATTTCAGCAAACCCTACCCACTCAGCCTCTTGAAGAAACCCCCATTGAAGAACATGCTATTGTGGGTCTTCCAATTTAAGAAATTTTTTATCCTTTTAGCGAGGATGAAGATGAAATCCTATCTCAATAGCGGGATGATGAAGAAGACTCCCTCCCACTTTCAAATATTCCACCATCACAACCATTACCATTATACAACCCACCTCCACATTTTCTAGACTTTCCCACTCAAATACAAGGACATGACTCTGAGTTTGGCCATGTCCTTAATCGTGAAATGGTAGTGTATCCGCCTGGAATACTATTTGTTGGTCAGCGCTTCCTAACAAAAGAACAATTGCAAGACGCTATAAATAGATTTCACATTGTCAATCATTGCACTTATAAGGTGAAGATGTCAAGCACAACTAGGCTTGTCGTGAAATGAGTTCATAACGACTGTGCTTAGATATGTCGCGCTATATTGTTACACATGTGCTTCCCTGCTTATTTCACAGGATGATAACAAGTTGGGATCACAAATAATTTCTCAAATCATTCGTGAAATTATTGAGACTGATCCATCCACACCCATCGCAACCATCTTGGCCCACATAAAGTCCACAATAGGTTACACAATCAGCTATAGAAAGGGATGGTTGGAAAAACAATATGCTATTGAAAATATCTTCAAAAATTGGGCGGAGTCATATCATAAGTTACCTAGACAGTTGCTTACAATGCAACTGTATGTTCTGGGCTTATCTAGAAATTGAGTACACAACTGACATACAAGAGTGGCTTGCTTGACGAGGGGAATGTGTTCTTCAAGAGGTTGTTTTGGACCTTGAAGTCATGCATTGATGGTTTTGTCTTCTGCAAACCAATTGTTCAAGTGGATGGAACATTTTTGAATGGCAAATACAAAGGAACTTTATTAGTGGCAGTTGCACAAGATGGCCGTAACAACATAATTTCCATTGTTTTTACCGTGGTTGGAGGTGAAACTACCGATGCATGGTTCTTTTTATTGAAAAACTTAAGGAGGTACGTAACCCGGCTAGATGAGTTATACCCTATTTCAGGTCGTCACGAGACCATAAGAAGTGCATACTCCAAAAATGGAAGTGGATGGACAGAAAACAATTCTGTCTATGTCTATTGTATTAGACACATTACACAAAACTTCATGCGACGATTCAAAAATGCTACACTGAATAAATATGTCTTAATATGGGTAATTTTGATTTTTTACGTACTCTATATTATCATTAATATTTTATAAAATTGCTTAGCAAGTTATATTAATTTAATTTGTAATCTTGTTTCCAGCATATAGGATGACTGAACCGAGATTTTTTTACTATTACAACATAGTAAAAGATAATAATTCTGAAGCTGCACAATGGTTAGACAACATCCCAAGGAAAAAATGGACTTTGGCATGGGACATTGGATGACGCTGGGGACACATGACAACAAACCAAGCGAAGTCAATCAATTCGATCTTGAAAAAACTAGAACCCTACCAATTTGCTCAATGGTCATAGCAACATACACCCGTTACGATAAGTTCTTCATTGATAGAAGCAGGGAAGTAGATGCGATGATTAATGCTAGACATATGTACTCGGAGGTTGCAACTAAAGCAATTCAAGATGCACAGTCAAAGGCGAACACTCATAGAGTTATCTCCTTTGACAGAACAAACACTAAACTTTTAGTCGAAGAAACGCAACATCCGACAGAAATTTGACCCGTAGAAAGATTTACAGTACGATTAGATGAAATGTGGTGTGATTATGGCAAGTTTTAAAAAGTTCACATCCCATGCTCACATGTACTTGCTTCATGTTTACACACACATCATAACTTTGACATCTACATATCTCCCGTGTATACCTTATAACAAGTTTCTAAGATATACGCATGTTAGTTTAGATAACTCAGACACGAAAACTATTGGCCAACTTACACGGGCTCAACTTTGTATCTAAATCCAAAGCTGAAAAGAACTATAAGAACAAAGATGGACATTAGAAAACAATAAAGTCGAGCAAAAAATTATTCTTATTGTCATACCCCTGGTCATATAAGGAAAACATATCCAAACATCGTTTAAGCTTCTAGTTCCCGCCATTGATTTATGTTATTGTTATTATTTTAAAATTTTCTTAATGTCATTTTTAATTTTATGAATGTTATTGCAACTTTTCAATTTTTAGTATTTGTAATTTATATTAAATATATAATTATATATATAAGATACTACATAATATTATTTAATTACGTTTATTAATATTAATATTATATTTTTTTAAATAAATAATTATGTTTAAATTTTAATAAACCTTAATATCTCAAAATAAATCAATAAACTAATTATTATTTAATACTTTTACTTATTTTATAAATATATAAAATTAAATAAATTATTATTGTAATTTTTATTTTTTTAAATAATATAATATTAAATTACTAAAAATATAATTTCAGAATATAATATTAATATCATATTCAAAAAAATCAAAATTATATTAAATAATATAATAAGAAAAACAAAAATATTATTTATTATTTTAAATATGTCAAATATATTTTAATAAATATTTAAATTTAATATTATTTTTTTTATTTTTAAATAATATAAAAATATAAACATAATTCAAATAATGAAAATTATTTTATTATATATAATTAACAAATTATTTATAAATATTTATTAGAATAACATATTATAAATATTTATTTTATCAAAATATAAATATATAAATATATTTTAATTAATAATATTTATTTTATTATATAAAATCATAAAATAAATTTAAAAAAAAGTCAAAATTCAGTTCCTGGGGAATCGAATTCTGCACTTCTATTTTTTGCTACAGGAAATGGGTTTAGTCTGGTAAATAATTTCTTCCTAGGTTTATTTTTGTAATTTTTATTGTTTTAATAATATTTGTGTAAAAATTTCTTTTTAAGTATCTTAGATTTAAAATGTGTTCATATAAACTATTATTTTAACTATAACTTGTACAACTTGTTTGTACTGGTTTGAAATTCTATTTACAAGAATTACGAAACATGTTATGTTAAAAGTAAAAATTTAATATTTTAGCCAGAATTTATATTCGTACATAATCCGTACTAAATATTTATTTATGCAATTGTGTAAACAAATTAAACATAGTATATGAAAAGATTAAACCATTGTTTTAGGTTAAGTAAATGTTAAGTATTTTAATTTTTAAAATTTTTAAAATGATACATTAGTCTCTTATTTTTATTTTCATTAAGCATTTAAATATTTAAATTCATACATTGTTAATCATCAATAACAGAGTACTAACATATCATATTAAGTGACACATATGATTGATTATGTATGATTGATTATGTGGCAAAAATGACATTGTATATAATATGAAATATGTTTTCATTTCATTTTAGTTTTTGAGATTATTATTTATCAAACATTTTAACTCCTGAAATTGTCACTCACAAATGTTTTAATCTATGATTCTTTAAACTTTTCATCTACTCATCATTTTCTTCTTTATTCTCCATCATTAGAAACTACTCTTGTCAGCCACCATTTGTGCTCTATGTTGACAACAGAGACATTACTTTAGGTGTTTTTTGGACAAATTTCAACGTCATAGTTTCATTGACTCTTTATATATGAGTTTTAAGTATACATAAAAAAATATGATTAGGTATTTCCTTTAATCGTTACTTTTAAGAGTGGAAAGCACTCTTGAATTTGACTATTTCAAGTTATATTTTCATTTGCCTCAAATGGTTATGGTACGAAATCATATTTTACTTTGTAAACTATTGATTAATCCGCATACAACCACTTGCTTTCATAAGTGTTCTAATTAAACCATTGTGTTGATGCATTTTTTACATATTCCTTAAGTTTTGACATTGATGTTGTTGCCCATCATTAGGCTTTGTAAGTTTGAAAATTGTCCTCAAACAATAGTTTGTGGAGAGTCTTGAAGGAAATGACAAAGTCCAAGTTTGGACTAAACATAAACTTGGGTTATCAGAAAAGAATACAAATAGTGGCGGGCAATAGTAGTTCTTGATGATGGAGAATGAAGAAGAAGAATGACGAGTAGATAAAAAGTTTTAAGAATTAGGAACTACAATGTCTGTTGATGACAATCTCATATACTAAAATATTTGACGAATGATCATCTTAAGGACTAAATGAAATGAAAATATATATAATACCACATACATCATCGTTTTTTCACATAATCAATCATACATATCACTTAACATGACTTGTAAGCATTTTATTACTGTCTACTAATGATGTGTGAGTTTAAGGACTTAAATGTTTGATGGAGATAGAAGTTAGGGACTGTCGTAACATTTTTAAAATTTTAAAAACTAAAATGTCTAACATTTACTATTTTATAGACCAAAATGAAGGTTTAATCTACATAAAAATGAGTAATATATCAATTGATATAGTACAAAATTACAAGGAATGTACAAACAGATCCTAAACAATTGTCGAATGTTGACATATTTGATTTTGTGTCAAATTTATTTAAATATAAATATATTTTAACATTATAAATTACAATTTTTATGTTAAAATGTAGTTTAATGTGATTTTATTAGATTTATAAAACACAATTAATACACAAAAATTACACTCATAATTAATACACTACTTATATTTTTCCTCTACTTCTTTTTCTTTATCTTCATTCTTTCTCTAACATGTGTTTTTGACACCACTAATCTTGTTGTCACTCGGTTGCTTTTATTATTGTCATTACTCTATTCTTTTGCTGCTATCTTGAATGTTGCATTTCTCTTAATAATTCTATCATGGACCACCAATAATGTCTCTTACAATAGCGAGAACAACATTCTTCCCTTATAAAGTTGTGACAAAGTATGTTAGGAAATCTTTCATTCTTTATTGTCAAGTATAAGTTCGTGCATGTTAATCCACACACCGTTATGTTTTTTTGTGGACTTTATAATGTTGTCAAACTTGTTAATCATAGCGCTAGCCTTCATGTTACGACACAAAATGTTGTAGTTTGTGTTTATCATTAATAATGAGTTTTGTAGCTTAGGGCAACGAATGTTACTCTCTTTTACTATGTAGTATTTTAAAGAAAAAAAAGACAAAAAAAGCAAAAAATTAAAAGAGATTGAAAAAGAAGATGAATGAGAGAAAGGAAAGGAAAAAGTGAGAGAGAAAAAAGATAAATAATTAGGAGAAAACGACAAACAAATACAATTAATACTTTTAATAAAAAATAACTTATTTAAAATATGTTTAAAAGTTATAAGATTAAAATGGTAAAAGTAAAATTGGAGTATGAAATTTAAACTTACTTTTAAATTGAAGGACAAAAACATTAATTTAAATATTATATATATAAGTTAAATTTATATAAATAAATAAACATGTAGAACAGGAGAAAGGCTTTAGCATTAGAGAGGCCATAAAAGAATGATAATGAAAGGTATTGTAAAAACTAAGTAATTTTTTTTAATCTATTCCTAATGATATATATTAAAAGTTCATATGTAAATACTTTATTAAAAAAATAAAATATCACAAAAATTCATCTATTAATTTTGTTAAAATTTTTATTTTAATAAAATTATAATTTTTGAATTTTTAATATGTGTGTTTGAATACACAATAAAAAATTTTCATTTTTGTTTTCAAAATTTCAAATTCTGAAAATAGTTTTAAATTTAATGACAATATCAATACCAACACAGGACCACCGCTTAGGCCACCTGATTAGATCAAGATGTCCTTGAAAGAAAAAGTCCTAGGAAGACAAGCCAAAACTCAAATTAATGCAGGTAACTTCATTCAGTATGACCTTATGAGGATGGAGTTAGTAGACAAGAATAGCCTGCTTTTAAATTATTGGAAAAGACAGTAAGATTTCTCTTGTTGAAGCAAAGGTTGATGACCACTTTAATTTGATGGACGTTAGTCATGACTTTTACTTAGTAAAATTTGATCTTGAAGAAGATAAGGAGAAGGCCATCAATGGTGGCCCTTGGCTCATGTTTGATCACTATCTCACAGTGTGATATTGGACACCTGATTTTGTAGCAGATTATGCAAAGATTGACAAGACTCTTGTCTAGAATTTTATGATGAAAGCATCATGTTAACGCTCACTTCAATAATGGACACTCATATCAAAGTTGACATCAAAACAGTTGATATGATACAAAGAAAGTTTGCTAGAATTTGTATTGAGATTGATTTAGACAATTCCATGGTGGGAAAACTCTGGCTTCGAGAAATGTGATTGCTAGAGCCATATAACTTGAAACTGCACTACATCATCTATTGCTGAACTAAGAAACCTTACTGATGATGATGACCCTTCATCATTGAGGATGGCAAAGGGATCCACTATTCCAGCTAATAATAGGCCTTAATTATTAGACTCTAAAAATCGTGAAACAATCACAAATAAGCAACAAATTCCCTCATTTATAGATTTTCAAACACAGGGATTGGTTGGTCATAACAGAAAAGGAAAAGATTGCCTTCCATTAACCCATTTTAGACTTTAGCCAAGGATTATGCTGTTGAAGAGGATTTGCAAAATAATAGCTTTGTCATTAGGTCTACTAGTAGGGTCAAAATGGACCCACCATGCAAATTTGAAAAGAAATGCATGAAAGGAAAGAGCAACAATCAAGACTCACCTTTGTATGGTCATGTCAATTAGCATGTTACTCCTATCGTGAAACCAAAGCAGCTCTAAGTTGTGAGCCCATAGCCGCATAGTGCTTCTTGACTCGCTAGAATTGTTGTAGGAAAGACAATATATGACAATGAAGGAGGAGTACAATTCACCATGCAACTATCACATGTATCCAAAAACAAATGTGTGTTCATAAAACATGATATGGATGAATTAATTCCCGAAGGAAAACCACTTGATGTGAAGATGGGGCTTGTCAAGGAGGATCCAAGGATCGATGAGGATGTAACGTTGTTGGGATTGGCACAAGATAAGTCTGACATGGAAGTTGTTGCCAACAACCCATCTAATTAAAAGCATAGATTTTTCTTTTATACGTCTCCATGACTAGTAGACAATTTAATATCATTTCATGGAATATTCATAGGACCTATAATGTCCATGGTCAACGAAGTGTAAAAGATCTCTTGCGAATCTTTAAACTTGATTTGTTTATTGTTATGGAAATGCATTGTACTTTTAATACTATAGTGTCATTTTGGAATAAGCTTGGCCTTGAAAGTGAGGCTATTATGGAGGTTGTTGGTCACAGTGGGGGGTTATGGGTCTTGGCACACCAAGATAGGTGTTTCAAGATTGACATTTTGGCATTTTTCACTCAAGCCATATCCTTACAAGTCTAGCGTGAGAATATGCATTAGGTCATGACTGTAGTGTATGCTAGTCTACAATTTTCTCGTTATTTTTGCTTATGGGATCACTTTGACTCATCTTCAATAGTTCATTCAATACTCAATTATGGTGGGGGGATTTTAATAAGGTCTCACAACCTATAGAAGTTAAGGGTGCGTTGTTCTCCTTTCAGCAAGCTATGCCTTTTCTTGATATGATATATAGATGCAACATGATGGATTTGGGGTACCCAGGCCATAGGTTCACTTGGCACTGCAAAAAATGTGGCTGGGGCATCCTTTTAAAAAGGTTGTATAAAGTAGTGGGAGATCATAGGTGGCATAATCTCTTTCTAGAAGCATATGTGGAACATCTTACTCGTATACTCTCTAATCACTCTCATTTGATAATTAAGTGTCATGGGTCTGCTTCCAAGCAGCTTGAGTAACTCATACTGATTCTGAGAATATCATTTAGGAAGCATGTTAGAAGAATAGGTTGAGTATTAGCAATCGTCTCAAAGGTGTTCAACTTGCTGCAACCACTTTCAATAAAGAGACTTTTGGAAGCATCTTCAGGAGAAAGCGAAAGATAGAGGCCAGACTGTGTCAAGAGCTGGAGCATATGGAGGCCACTAATCTCATACAACTAGAGCATTCACTCCAACACGAGTACATTCATATTCTTTTCTAAGAAGAACTACTCTAGTTTCAGAAGTTGAGAGAAAACTGGGTGCAGTTTGGTAACATGAATATGAGATTCTTCCATACTTAAAATATTGTGTGTAAACGGTGGAATAAAATTAAAGGTATCTTCCTTGATGATGGATCGCGATGCACAAATCAACAGATCCTACAGTAAATGACAATTAATTTTTATAACCATCTTTTCTTTATGGATGTGTCAATCGTTCATAACGAAGTCGTCAATACCGTGACACCCTATTTGTCAAATGAAGGAGTTCAAGCTCTCTTATCACTAGTCTCTCTTGATGAGGTTCAAAGGGCTATCATGGGTATGCACTCCTACAAAGGGTCCCGATCCCAATGTATTTTAGAGTTTCTTTTACAAACAATATTGGCTAATTATAGAAGTTGATATCTTCAACATTGTTAAGAAAGCATTTGAGACAAGTGTAGCAGACCCTTCAATTCTTGAGACACTCATTGTATTGCTCCCTAAAGTTGATAATCCAATGAGCTTGAAGGACCTCTGCCCCATTAGCCTTTGTAATGTAGCCTATAAAATCATTACAAAAGTCATTATCAACAGATTTCGTCTATTTCTTACAGACATTGTGAGTCCCCTTCAAGGTAGCTTTATTCTAGGAAGGGAATATGAAGGATAATATCTTACTTGTCCAAGAGTTGATGTAGATAGTGCATAAAAACAAAGCCAAGAAAGGTTTGATAGCTCCAAAGATGGAGTTGAAAAAGGCGTATGATAGAGTGAATTGGGATTTCTTAAAATCTACTTTGCATGATTTTGGTTTTATAGGAATGATAATATAACTTATCATGTGGAATGTGCAATCCCATGATTTATCTCTTTTGTGCAATGGCTTATTACTTCGCATTATTCCGACTCGAGGTCTTTTAATAAGGAGAGATGTTGGGAACCAATCCTAACTTCTTTGCATACGCCATTAATTTCTCATCTATTCTTCATAGATGATGTTCTCCTTTTTTATAAGGCGAACAAAATGTAGTTGAGTTTTAAGTTGCCACAATCATGGACAAGTTTTGTCAGGTGTCTAGTCTTAAGGTGAGCTTAGAGAAATCTCACATGATGTTCTCTATGAATGTTTCAGCTGGAGATGCTTCGACTTTAGCGGGCCTCATTGATATTCAAAAGGTCAATAGTCTAGGCAAATATCTTAGTATCCTTCTCCAAAAATGAAAACCCATATGAGTTGACTTCTTCCTCGCTATTGTTGATAAAATTCAGAGCAGGTTAGCTTCATGGAAGTGTAAGCTACTTAACAAAGTAGGTAGAATTTTTCTTTGTAAATCGATGTTAAAATCTATTTCAGTTTATGCAATGCAAACCTTGTGGTTCCCCAGGTATGTTTGTGACATGATTGATAAATTAACAAGATCCTTCATTTAGTCTTAAGGTTGGTTAAATTGTGGCTGAAATTTAGTATTATGGGCTATAATTACCAAGTCAAAGAAATATGGTGGACTGGGTGTAACATCCTAAAATTTTAAAACATAAAAACTGCATTCTTTATTATCAATTAGGATAAAAATGTCATTTTCACATACGATAAATCTTATTATAACAAGTTGATAAAATTTACTTTATAAATGGGTTTGTTGTAAACAAAAATTTTTCTTCACGTACAATATCAATGAAAACAACAATACATTTAATGACTATAATAAACGATAATTAAATTTCTAATTTGAGAAGCTGAACATGCATTTCATATATCAAGTATAATAATTTATAAAATGTTTGTCAGAATATATGGGACTTGAAATAATATCTACATAACTAAAATAATTACAACATATATGAAAATTTAAGTTCCAGAGCAATCTTCAAAATACCTCCCAACCCTGAGAACTCGATACTAGTCGATTTCATACTAACTCTTTATCTCTACCAAATCAAGGTCTTCGTTTGATCCAAGGTAACGATCACCTGAATCAAAGGTGACGTATGTGCCAGTCACCCGTTCAAAGGTCCATCTGGACAATCTCTTAAGATAGTCGTGGTTGTAATAGGTGAATAAATAAGTAAAGGCAGTCGAAGTTCTAATTATACCACTGTAAATATAGATACATAGGGTCTGATATATTCTACTCCTAGAAAAATCAAAAGGGATACTATAAAAGAAATCCATATCTAACATAAAAAAGGTCCTAGGTTCATTTTTAACAAGAACAACAAACTTAAAATAATAGAATCTTTGATATTCATTAAATACATAGTAAAGTCTATTATGTACTGAACTATCTAATAGTCTAATTCTTTCCTGAGGTTCTATCATCTTGTTTTCCTGAAAATATTAGTAAAGATGAATGTCTATTCTATCATTTACAAAACATTATATCACAGAATCATAGTTTATAATATAAATATAATATTTGTTTTCTCCATCCAATATACACTCTTATTGCATTGTGATCACACGGATACAACATATATAATAGTCAGGCCCTTTAGCAAAGGTATATTTAGAAGTCTAGTCAGAAAATGAGTGTGAGGCCATGTGACGCATTCGCTCTCAGAAAGAATGTGTATACATATGTGAATGTTGCTCACCACCTTACGTTTTTTTAAGATTTTCAACATATCCAGACTCTATACCCCCTGTATATCTGTGTAACTATTCATACTAGATCTAATCCATATTCGATATCTAAAGTCATTCTCTGAATTGTTCATTTTTCCCACTCACAACATCGTACTTAATAAAACACTTTCAGTCTAAATCTATTTCACTTATACCCCTTTTAATATAGTTTCAACTACTAAATATTTCATATCAATATCACACTTTATCATAGCATTTCATCTAGACATATTCCATAACAACATAATCACTTAGCAAGTTTAATAATATTCCACATCAAGTACTCATCATATAATGCATAAGCATGTAACAATTATTCAGTCCAAATAACCAATCTGTTCAAACAATCAAAAAAACATATTTTCATCTATTATTCACAGAATAAATATTTCAACCATATATTTTCATAAAATTTCCATGTAACAGTGCTCTAATGAGCACAAAATAAATACTAGCATAGAACGATAAAATAGAGCTCTTTTTTTTTTCAAAGGCGAATTTACAAAGAGATATTGAAGAAGATCAAAGATCAATTATGAAAGTTCTCCTGAATACCAAAAAATATCCATAAGGAACAGAAAATACAAGAAACGATCAGAGAAAACAAAATTTAATCCAGAGAAAGTTACTTAGAGCTTAAGATGGATAACGTTTAGAGAGCAAAATATTTTTCCTATGAGTCCTCTCCTGAGTGACCCATCTCGCTTGAGCGAGATCACTCTCGTCTAGATGAGGTTACAGTTTAGCTGAATTTATCCTATCTCGCTTGAGCGAAAACCATTTCGCTTGAGCGAGATTATCCTGAAACATCATATTTCTGGATGCTCAGTCTCACTTAAGCGAAATTTTCCTCGCTTAAGCAAGATACCCTGCACTAGAATTCCTCTAAAAATCTTTCATAGTCACTTGTAAATGCATTCTAATACTACTTAATGTTAAACAAAATATAATTTACTGGATAATGAAAAAATGGGTGTTACACTAGATTTTTGTCATGCTAGAGAGAGCAACATGGCCTTATTATGGAAGTTAGTCGCATCTTGTTTAGTGAATGATAATAAGATGTGGGTTAGAGTTATAAAGGATAAATACTTGTACAGTACCTCATTAGTAGAGAAAAAATCAAAACCCAAATGCTTCCTATGTGTGGAACAACCTTCTTAAGGCAAAACATGAAATTATGAAGGGTTTTGAACTCCAAATTGGTGTGGGAACCTCTAACTTCTAGTACAATCATTGGACTGGGAAAGGTTCCCTCTACTAATTCATCCCCTTTGTTAACATTTTAAATGTGGAAACATGCATTAAAAGTCCATAGAGTCAAGGGGAGTAAGAATTCTTTAGATTAGCCACTATCATGCCTCCGAATCTAAAACATATGGTCATCAACATTCAAATCCCTCGTTGCCCTATGGGCACAGATACTCTAGCATGGAAAGGCTCTATTGAAGGCAAGTATACTACTTGCTTGAGCTACCAAGAGGTTAATGATTGAGGAAGTAGGAGACCTGACCATACGCATTTGTAACTCCATCAAATGACAAAAGATTTCACTGCACCACCTCTCCTGCTTGCCCGAGGTGCTCGACTCTTAGAGAGGATGTCGCTCATATCGTTCATTGTGTCTTTTCTCTTATGAACTTTAGTCAAGTGTTAGACTCACAAGTGTTGTTTATTAATATCAGAATTGCATGCAATCTTGAGTTATGAGTGTGATGAAATTGTGTCGCCCTTACCTAGCACTAGCCACAATCTGATAGGCATAGAAATAGACAAACAATGTCATTTTTTAGAGACGGGTCTGGCCAGTTAATTTTGTGTTTTGATAAATTATGTATAGTGTCTCAAAATTTGCTTTTGGGAGACCTCAAATGGAATCGACTACTGATTGACTGCCCACAAAGCAACACACAATCAAAGTAAATGTAGATAGTAGCTGGTTACCTTCAATGGATCGGATGAAGGTGGTGGTGTCATATGAGATAGTGCAAGGAGATGGACACTTGGCTTTACAACTTACTTTAGAAGTGGATGTGTATTTTTGATTGAACTTAAAACTACAAGAATGGGCCTTCAATTGGCGTGGGACAAGAACTACAGAGATATTGTGTGTGAGGTGGGCTGCTTAGACCTTGCACGAGCATTAGTGCTAGCAACAAATATTGAAACAAATTGGTTCAAGTCTAACATCTAGGAGATGCAAAACACGCTCTCTTACATGACTGAGCACTGATCAGGTTCGGTCTTAGTAATCCAGAACCACTAGAACTTTAACATATATTAATAAGGACCGATTTTGTCCAAAATAATTATTGGGTAAGTCAAGTTTTGATTTAGTCAAATTTTTAATTAGTCATATAGCTTGATTTGATTATAGTTAGTTATTAGACCTAAACACAAATTGGGTTAAATTTATTTGTGTAAAATATTATTTAAAAACATATGCTAAGAAGTATTTATTGAACTTTTTTAAATTATAATTATAATGAAAATTGAATGAGATCTCAATTTTAAAACAAATTTTAAAATTAAAAATCTCAATTGACTTATTTACAAATCTTTAAACATATAAATTAAATTTTAGCAAAAAAATATACTTTTAATATAACATGCATACATATTTAATAAATTTCTGAAAAGGAATAGTATTAAAAATTAAATCCCTATATAAAAAAATACCTAACTTACTAATAAAAAATTTACAATATACTCCATTTTCAATTTTTATCCACATTAACACTTAAGTTTTTGAATTGTAGTCTATATAATAAGTTAATAATTAAATTTTATATAATTTGTTTGGAGTTTTCAACCACAATAACATAATAAAAGAAGTTACATTAAAAAAATAAGTTAAAAATAATATATGTAGAACTACAAGACAAAATATAGTGAATCAACTTGTTGATCATGAAATTGTATAATAGTGTTAAGTTATATTTGTCAGACATCACTTTCAAATCAATTCCAGCAATACTAAATAGCCAAAATTAAATTTTGAAAAAAAAGTAATTTTAAAAAAATATAAGACATGAATAAAGAAACACATATAATTAATACAAACTAAAAGTTATTACCTTTTAATCTAAAGTAAATTTTAAAACTTTTTTTTTCATTAGTTTCATGTGTTTAGTGGACTTGTAAAATAATTTTACCAAATCATTTCAATATTTTTGCTACAATATTTATGATTTGTACAAATTGAAACATATTTTGTACTCTTGTAGTTTACCTTGAATTTTACCAATATACAGTTTTGTTGAAAAGCAACAACATAATGTTTCCTACATTAAGAAACAACACTATAAAGAGAGAAAAAAAAAAAAGCAAGCACTGAAATTTAACTAAAAAATAAAAAAGAAATTTAGTGTGTTAACATATAAAATATTTTAAACATCAATATCACATTCATAACTTCATTGTGAGAGTAAAAAGTTGCGTCTAAAAGTTATGCTTACTCCAAACATGCAAAACATTTTTACTCTTAATAGATGGCTTACTTCAATAAGCTTATAATAATAATTACATATATGTCAATCAATCCAATGAGCTAAAAAATAATATTAAAGAGATATAAATGATTATAAAAATACCTACATGCGAAGTGAACATACTAATTATGAAATCCAAAATAAATGAGATAAATAAACTTGTAAAGATAACAACAAAAGGTATATAACTAACCCATAAAATAAATAGATAACTAACTTGCATGTAAATCATATTAGAATAAACTTACTCTAAACTATATAATTTCTCATTATCTATGACTGAGATGATAGACCAGCCCCATCAAACTCTTGTTGGTATAACTTGAAATTTTTGAAAAATTAAAACAAAAAAATTATTTTACTAACTCATAAATGAAACATATGCTATAAAAAATAATTACATATCAAAAGTAGCAATAAATATTTACCTTTTATAACCTTTCTTGATAACTACAACTCATCATTTAAATTAAGATATTTGAATTGGCTAAGAGAGGGTCTTAACTAATTCTGCCAACATATAAGTGCTTTTGTCATTTTTGGGAATAAGAAGTTTTTAAATGTGTCTAAAACCCTACCACCGGTACTAAATACACTTTCAGAGGCCACAGTTGAAACAGGAGTGGCTAAAATGTCTTTTGCCATGCTTGATAAAATGGAAAATTGAGATGAATTTTGTTCTCACTACACTAGTACTTCAAACTAGTCATCCCCATCCACTCAAGTCTCACCCAAATACCTTTCAAGCTTATTTTGCTAATCAATAGAATTTTTCTCCTTTAAACGTTACTTAAAAGCATCAATTCTCCCAATCTTCAAAAATAGGTGGACCAACCAGGCTTAAAAAAATATTATCCATAACGTGATTTTTCAAAAACAAGCATTTCAAATGCTAGTTGAAACTTCTTCATAACATCAAGTATCATGTAAGTTGAGTTTCATCTAGTGGAAACATCAAGATATACTAGTTTTTTTTATATGAAATCCTAGAAAATTCAATACTCTTATTAAATTTGGCAAGTCTTTGAGGTGAAGATCTCACATACCTTATGCAAGTCGAATGCTTGCAATGGAGTTATGCAAGTCTTTTAAACCATCATTCACAACCAAATTTAAGATGTGGGCACAACATCTCATGTGAAAGAAGTGTCCATCCAAAACTAATCCATTCAAGCTATTTAATTTCCTTTTCAAATATGAAACAACAACATCATTTGAAGATGCATTATCTATTGTGATTGTAGATATTTTCCTAAGGCCTATTCTCTTAATGACTCTTTAACTTGCCTACCTATGGTCTCTCGTTTATGGCATCATTCATAACCAAATTTAAGATGTGGGCATAACATCTCATGTGAAAGAATTGTCCATCCAAAACTAATCCATTCAAGCTATTTAATTTCCTTTTCAAATATGAAACAACAATATTATTTGAAGATCCATTATCTATTATGACTGTAGATATTTTTCTAAGGCTCATTCTCTTAATGACTCTTTAACTTGTCTACCTATGGTCTCTCGTTTGTGGTTAGCCACTATTGAAAAACTTATAACTCTTTTATGATATTTTCAATCATTATTTATAAAATGTGTTGTTATGGTCAAATAATTTAAGTTTTGAATAAATGTCCAACAATCTATTGTGAGGGCAACCCTAATACAATAAGATCTAAACAAAGCTTTCAACATGACTTTTTCATTTGTGTGCAACCTAAATAATCTCTAGCCACTGCGCGCCTTAAAAGGATGACAAATTATGGTTGTAATTGTTTACACAAAAACTTAAAATCTTTCCCATCAACTATCTTGAATAGTTGTTCATTTAATATGACAAGAGTAGCCAATGCCTTCTTACAAGCTTCAAAATTAATTCTCTAGCTTGCAACAACCAAATCATTGCCTTCACTTTTAAAATTTATGACTGTTTGTGTAGGATCATGATTGATAACATAAGTATATTTAGGATAAATTTTAAGATGGCCTAACATAATGGAGGTTTCATGTACTTTAATGTCACGGTGATATAATATAGTGGAAGTTCCATGGATTTTTAGCATGATTAATAGCTACTCCTACTCCTACTAGCATTTGGTTTCCTTTTTTTTTTTTTTAATATTTTTGGTAGATGAAGAGTAGGAATAGCTATTACAAGTTCAATTATAGTTGCTGACTGGGAATTGGGCTAAATTTCACCACTACATTTTGCTGTTGTTGCAAAAATGGTAGGATTTGTAACCCTTTCAATTTGACATATTGTAGGTGCAATTGGTGTTTGAATAACAGGCAAGTTGTAACTTGACTACTCTATTGCTACTTCAATAAACAAGTCATTGTTAGTTAATCTCTACCAATTGTATCTAAATTTTATAAAATTAATACTTAGTGTTATGTAGATATATTTTAAAACAAATTTAGATATTACTTTACAATTTAATTATATAAATAAAGTTAAATTAATATATTTTTAATTAAGTTATTAAAGATATTATGATGTTAATTATTAAAATTTTAATTAAAAAAAATCTAAACTATGAAAAGTTAATTAAAAATTTAAAAATAAGCTATAAGAATCAATAAATTAAATTAACTTATGAATAATTAACACATTAACTAATATAAATCTAAATTATAAAGGTCATTCTTGTATTAGATGTAACAATAATTATTACATATAAAAGCAACTAAAATATAGAAAAAAAGTTTATTAAAAGATAATACTGCAAATAAAGCAATGATATTACTATTTTCACATAATATAAAAATAAATGATAAAATAACATACATTAAAATATAACTTATGATATTTTTCAAATGTATACATAGCTAAAACTATGAAGCAAACAAGTTTAGTAGAATCATATTATAATTATGAAAATTAAATGCATAATTAGAAATAATGTAAATATTATAAAATCTTTATTTATTATCCTGCTTGACTCTTTCAGCCTTGTTCAATTCTTCTTCCTTATAATAACTTCTTCTTCTTTGTGATTCACCTTCAAGTCAAAAATATTTGTTTTAGGAATTATGTATCTTTCTACTTGAAATGACATACATTTTAATTTCTAAAAATTACTTCTAACAATAATATATTAAAAAAATATATGAACAAGTATATGGGCAATTTGTGTATTTAAAAACATGAACAAGTATGTAGACGATTTGTGTATTTAAATACATGAAGAAAAGCTTGTAAATATACATCCAATGCCAATACTATAATAACTAACATCGAAATAAACATGAATCATCACCCATTACTCTTTTTTTTTTTTGTTAAGCATCAATATTTTATTAAAGATAAAATCTAAGTACAAGAAATACTGTAACCCATTATATATCTAAAGAGAATTAACAATATATGTCAAAAAATCATTAATCCAATTTATTTATACAATTGAGCTTCTGAAGGTCCTGCCACGAGTCACTTTCAAGAATGATACTTAATAGAATCAAACATTTCACTAACATTTTATACACTATTATAAAAGTCAAATTGTCTATACTACTGCAAGCCACATAATTACACACATATTATCCTTCCATTCTTTTTTTTCCATATCAAATTCCACACATACTCAGTAATGTCTCATAAAAATTTTCAGGTAAGCATATACTGACACCAAACTATTTGAACACTATGTACCCCAGTCTTATAGAAGTATTACAATGCAAACAAAGATGTAGTACCTTCTCATTTTTGGTATCACAAAACACATAAGCTTTTGAAAAAATCATCAATTCGCATTTGATTAAATTCCTCTATATTGAAATTGTATTAAGCAATAGATGCCACACGAATATTACTACTTTTCTCAGTGCATTAACTTTTTAAATTTTGCGTAATACCTGTACTAGACACAACACGTATTACTTATTAACTTAATCCACTAAAGAATTTCTCCTTTTATGTTTTCATTTACATTTTTTTCCTTCACAAAAGCTAGACGAATTAACAAGGTAATAGTGAAATAAAAGTCCTATACTTGAATAGATTTATAACATAGTCAAGCAAAGATTTAGAAGTTGAATTACAACACATAAAAAAACTTAACTTCATACATATTCTTTCACAGAACTGTAGAATTTAAGTATATTATTTCCTATATTTATGAAATAATTTTACTTTAATATTTTTTCTAATACTTTCCATTTTTTATAACACTTACAAGTAAATTCATAATATTAACACCATTTAAGTGTCATAAGCTTGTATGTGATGAGATTTAATTATGCTCGCAATATTTGTTTAGTTCACTCAGGAATAAGAAACAAATTATACGTTGAGATTATACCTGCCTAACTTGCGTACTCAACAAACAAAGGAATGATGAGACCAAAACAAAGCATCTAATTATACCATGACATATGTTTTCAAGCAAACATTTTCTATGTTTTTGACGATTAGAGCAACCATAAGGAGAACACATTTTTAGTGACAACTTTAATTTGTGTGATGGTTGTCATAAGTACAACTAAAACTTGTTAAACCAAAATTATGACTCTATAATCATAAAATTTTTTAAAAACAATAGAACAAAAAAGAATTATTATAATTTATGAGTAATACTATTATAAATTTAAATGCATATTCTTGTTTTCAACTAAAAGTTTGTTATGCAAATGATGCAATCAGCAAGGCACTTGGAAGTCTAAAAAAGTCATAAACAAAATGAAAATACATCCATGATAAATTGTTATATGTTTCTTGTACTCTTCTTTTAATACAATGATGATGTAGTGTTACAAAATTTTAGAAAGGATATGTAAATTAGAGTTTTATAAATATAAGTATCATTTATTTGAGGCGAAAAGTAAATCAGAATAAAAAGATCTAATAATAATAAAACACAGAGATAAATGCAAATCACTAATCAGAAAATAAAGATTCAAGATAATGTTAAACCAACATCTAAACAATAAAAAAAAATTAATAATAAATCAAAATATTTTATTAATAGATCAATAATTTGTCTCGATAATATTATAGTCCTTCCATTTCTTCTACGATAATTCACATTCAAATGTTCATTCATAAATTAAATAAAAAAGTTTAATTATTTAAACAAAGTAATGATACACTCTAGTAAGATATTCTAACAAAAAATAGTATATTAAAAAAATGAGAAAAAAAAACTTTAACCTTTGAAACTTTCTCAATCCTCACCTCACCCTTTCAAAGCTCTTCCATCATCCATGAAATAAAACATATAAAGATAATAGTGCTTATATTGATTTCCAATGTTCTAAAAAAAGCAAAAAATGAATCAACAATGAGTAGCACATACCAAAGATTATACAAAGTTTACCTCGCTTAGAGTAGAGGTTGTATATACAAAATGAGAAAATACCAAAAATAGAAAATTTAGCATAAAATCAAGAGAGATGAGGATTATTCAAAGTTTAAGGAAAAAAGAAATTTCTATCACAAGTGAATATAGAGAGAAACAAAAAAAAAAAAAAAAAGAGAAAGGGATGATTCAAAAGTGTGATTAAACACTAACCTTGATGATGAAGATAAAGAAAATTAAAAACTCTAGCAGAGCGCTTTAGTAGCACAGAAGTAGTAGTGCAACAATGAGAAAAAAAAAAAGAATAATACTTTTAGGGTTTTCAATCTAAGGTTTGGACTCAATAATTTAAGGGTCTGACTAGATAACTAATAAATTCTAGTGTGATACACTTAGCTATATATGGTGCTCTATTGCTTTTATTAAGCCCAACCGAAACTTATTATTATATAAATACAAAGCCTAATTAATTTTGGTTAGTTTTGGATATCGATGGATTTTATATTCTTGACCTGAAACCTCTTATATCCATTCGTAACCATTACTTTCACCTAAGAAAAATCCAATACCGAATCTAACTCAATATCCAACCAACTTTATTGCAACGATGATGCTGGTTTTGGAAGAGTGTAAAATCATTGAGCACTTCTACTCTCCTAAGAATGGAAAGTGTAGATTAAACTTATTCCAAGGGAGTCAAAATGGTGTAACTGACAACATGGTTCGTATTGACTTTGAAGAGAATTTTTCACAAAAAATTTGGAGTAACCCACTATCTTTTGTTTGTCCTGCCTTTAGATGTTAGCTATTAATTTTGTTTTTTTTAAATTTCCTATGTAACTGAAAAAAAGAATACACAATGAAAAAATTAAAAATTAAAAATATTTTGAGAAATATATTTTCAACTTCAAATATAAAAGATAAACGTGATTTCTTACAAAGAATTTCAAAGAAATAAATATATCTGTAGTAATTTTTAATTCTAAAAAGAGAATGATTTATTTATCAAGTTAGTATAATAATTTGACTAAATATAAATTGTAACTGCACAAATTTAATTTTTATAATATTAAAAAATATTATCTTAATTATTATATTTGAATTTAAGTATTTAAAAATAATTTTTTTATTAAAAATATTTATTATATTTTTATAATATAAATATACTAAATATATTATTTTTAGGAGCTTAGTCTTTATCTTAAGAGTTAAAATTAATAAAATTATATCATATATTACAACTTTTTTTCCTATCTCTATCCTCAGCAAACTACAAGTCTTCTTTTATATATATATATATATATATATATATATATATATATAAAAGACGTTTTTTTTTTAAGTAAAGCCAATAACATGCACTTTATTATTTTATTATTAATTAAAATTTATTAAAAAACTATAAAAAATATGTCAATTTTATTTATTAATTAATTTTTTTTCATACTTTTAAAGTTATAATAAATTTTTAATTAATAATAAAAATATATTACTTGTATTGTTCTGATTTTTTTAATTATATAATTATAAAGTTTTGAAATTACACAGGATGGATGAGACCGAGTAGAGTAGAAGTATTACACAAGCTGGCGACGCCTAGAGAGAAACCAAGTGACTGTGGTGACCCAAGGAGGAAATTAAAATTAGACGAACCTAATAACACATTCTATATTATCTTTTTTTTAATATATTTAATTATTGATTAGAATTTATTAAAAGTTAAATTATTATATATATTTTATTTTTATTACAAAATTAATATTTATCTCCCTTATTTTTATATATAAAAATGATAAAACACTTTTTTATAATATATTTTAATTATTTATTAAAATTAGTTAAAAATTACAAAATATAACAAAAAGACATTAATTTAAGAATAAGATATACACAATCTTGATAGCTTTTAATAAAATTTAATTAATAAATAAAAATATATTAAAAGTATATTATTAATATTTTTTTATAAAATTTAACTAATAATAAAAAATATACATTAAAATAAGTACGTGAAAGAACGAATTATGAAACAAGTGATATAGTGCTATTTAAGTAGGACGTTAGAGAACGAATTGATAACATTTCTCTACAAATAAAATAAAATAAGTGATATAGTATTATTTTAGGAGCGTAAAGAACACGCGCCTGCATTACAGTGTAGAATGGTAAATTTGATGCAGCAGCATTGAATGAAAATGAAAAGGAAATGAGCATTGCGAACACCACAGCAAGGTGGCTCCACCGATTTGGCCGAACCACTCTACAGTGCTGATGCCAACGAAACTACTGAAAACAATGGTCTGATTATTCATCTTCTTCTTCTTTTCCCCGTTTCTCGACCCTCTCTCTTTATTATTATTATTATTATTATTATTATTATTATTATTATTATTATTATTATTATTATTATTATTATTATTATCCAGTTTCCGTAAAATTGTTCACATTCCAGATGTGCAATTAGCGATGATCAAGATGTAGTGATTTTTCAAAAAAAACTAATTCAGTGCCGTGGGATTGTTCACGTTGAGAAGTGTCAACACATTACTTTAAATTCGTTGTTCCAATCCGAACGGGGGGAATAAAAAAGAGAAGAAAGGAAGGAGAGGGTTTGATTGATGGGTTGTGACTGTGAGGGAAATTTAAATGTGAGAAGGCCTCATTTCTATGAGGTTTATTCCTCTGCTTTTAGCTCTCAGAGACTGGTAACTCCTCAACTTCTTCTCTCTCTTGTTCATGTAGTATATAGACCTAATTGCATGTTCCCAAACTTCAAATTCTAACTTCCCTAATTCTAATAATATTTGTAAGCGAACAAAATTCAATATAAAACTGACCTGTTGCTACCATTTAAGTTTTTTTCAATTTAGGGTGCCTGTTTCTTTGTTAAGGTACAATGCATTATAACTATTGCAGCTGTATGTGACAATAACAAGCTGAAGTATGTTTTTAATCAGAAAAAAATATACTTTTCTTTTACTCCTCTCAAATGAAAAATTTTGTGAAATTAAAAGTTCTAAACTTTCTCAGAAAGTCATGCTTTGTCATTCCCTTGAAAAAATGTGAAGGATAACGGAAACAGTGATCTAGTTTACTGTTTCAGATTATCCTATTCTGTTGCTAGTGCTGTTGTATCTATATAAGAGGGTGTCGGAGATGAATGGTGTAAGTTTATCTTACCATAAAATGCTTTGTGGAGACGTGGAATTTTTCTGTTTACAAGTGCATTGTTTTGATGCAGAAAATTCCCGATGGATTCGTCTGTCATATGGAAGGCAGAACGTATGGATTAGTTTCCTTAACTGGTCCTAGTGGAAACAAATGGACTGTTCAATTAATTAAGCAAGATAATGATCTGATATTTGATCAAGGATGGCCAATATTTGTCATGGATCATCGTCTAGAATGTGGTGACCTTTTGGTTTTCAGATATGAGGGTCACTTGCATTTTACTGTGCAAGTATTCAATAAGGATGCATGTGAAAAAGAAGTAGCATTTCATTCTGAATGCAGTCAAAATTCTTGTGACTTTGATAATGTTAGAGGGCAGAAAAGGGATACGAAGCAGAATTCTTTTGATGTTGTTGAAGGTGTTCCAAAGAAAATGAGAGGTAGCACTGTTGAGAACCAGGAACTTGAGCTGGGTATTATTGGTAGAGAACTATCCCAGTATGAGGTAGTAAGACCAATTAGTATGTTCAGAGAAAAAGAAGAAACCTCCAAAGAATGTTCAGCTTCTGATGTCCCTGCGCCTTTTCACATGGAAAGCAGCAACGAAGATGAAGGTACAACTAATTTGATCAAATTCTGGTTCTCATGAAAAAGATATATTAAAATAGATCCAAACTTGCATTGTAAACTGGTGCCTGTCTTGAAAAGTGTATTTTTCATTCTTATCTGTATAATTATTCCACAGCTTAGACTTAAATGCTGAAACCTTGAGGTTTTATATGTGAAAATGCTGTCCAGAATGCAGTATATTAACAAAATCTTAAACTCTTGCTTGCTTGAATTGTTTCATTCAATGCAGAGGCATCCATCCTGTATAGAAGTCGGAGGGAAGATGACCATTATATGCTCAGTGGAATTTCATTAGCAAACTTATCAGCACATGATGAGAAAAAAGTAGCTCAGTCATTTACTTCCTCTTTTCCGTATTTTGTTAGAATCATGAAAAGCTTCAACGTCAGTGGTTCATATACTCTGGTGGGTTGTTCCCTTTAGTGGTCCTTATTTTAATTTCCAAATAATGTTGTTTATATCTCTGTCCTTATGATTAAATCAGTTGTTTAGTGTTTAAAATAATTGAGACTTAATCTTTTTACCTTGATAGTATATCTTCCTTCATGTATGGAGGATGTAAAGTACTTCAGATATATACATTTTCAATAAAAGATTATCTCAATGAAAATTTCATCCGTACAAGTCATAATTAGTGAATAAACACCGTGGTAAATTTGAACTATTTTTGTCCTTGCACTTGAATGCATCTTGGAGTGATGTTTCTATGTTAAATGAAAATGCTGATAGACAAACATCTCAAGTAATGTACTTAAGCAAATCTATATCAGACTAAATTTAAGACCTTTTCTACTGCTGTGACATTTAGAAATTGACTTCTGAGCGATTATGTTACTATAATGTGCTTGTCTGAAAGGTGTTTATGATTTTTTTCTTTTTGTTATCAATGTAAATTGTAATGATACTTCCCTTTGCTTTTCCTTGAATATTTCCTATTATAAGTTTATTGGTCAATTTGTTTAATATTTGAAGTTTTCTTCTTACTTACTGTGTGCATGTGTATGGAGAGAGAGAACTCTTGCTGATACTAATTTACAAATGATATAATGCAGAATATCCCATATCAATTTTCAATGGCACATCTTCCAAATTGTAAGATAAAGATTATTCTTCATAATTTGAAAGGAGAACATTGGACTGTTAATTCTGTGCCAACAACTCGAGTGCATACAAGCCATACTCTTTGTGGAGGATGGATGGCTTTTGTTCGTGGTAATAACATAAAGGTTGGTGATATCTGCATTTTTGAACTTGTGCATGAGTGTGAATTGCGTGTTTGCATTGCTGGGGTTGGAAAGGATGGGCTAGACAGCCATCTTGAAAAAGTAGCTATTAGTAGGCCAAGTGCTGGACATGCTGTCCCTTGCCATAAGACTTCCAGATACATGCCAATGAATCCTAAAGCCAGCTCCAAATGCATAAGAAAAGTCGATCTATCAGATAAAAAGTGGTCAAAGATTGGTCAAGAAACTGTTTTATCTGTTGACTTAAAGAAGTCAGGTAGAGCTTCAAATACTTCTAACAAGATGGGGCTTTGCCATCAGCCAAAAGCTGCCCATAAAAAGTTGGGTAAGGTTTTTTCTTTACTTGCCCAATATGTGACCCACTCAAATTCTAATTCAATGTAAATCTTATGTATCTGCAACAATTTTCTATGACATACTTTTATTTTCAGAAAAAGGAGAATACAACCAAATTCTTTGATAATTGAAATTATATTACTTCGCTAGTGAAAGAATTAAAAAAGGACAACCGTTGAATGCTTTCCTTCTATTTAAGTTTCTTCCTTCCTAATTATGACTTTATTCACATTTTGAACTGTAAACAAAAACTAGCTGTTCAGAGGAGACATCGGGTTGAAGATGAGCTAAGCTCACAGGCTAAAGCTGGTTTGAGAATGTTGTTTGCACTTGATGAACAAAGAGTAGCTCAAGCCTTTACTTCCCCTTTTCCTCATTTCGTGAAAATCATGAAAAAGTTCAATGTTAGTGGATCATACACTTTGGTGAGTAATACACAACCATTTAGTGTCCACATTAACATTTTATTTATGAGTATGTATTTAATATCAATGCTAAATTATTTCTTGCCTGTTACATTGTAGAAAATCCCATACCAATTCTCCGCTGCTCATCTCCCAGCCTACAAAACAGAAGTTGTGCTTCGAAATTCAAGAGGTGAATGTTGGACTGTGAATTCTGTCCCAGATGCTAAAGGCAGAACAGTTCACACCTTTTGTGGGGGATGGATGGCCTTTGTTCGTGATAATGACATCAATTTTGGAGACACGTGTATTTTTGAACTCGTTGGTCAGTGTGAGATGCAGGTTTACATATCTGGGGTTGGAAAGGAGGGGCTTGACCATCAAAATGGGCATGTGAAACTTAATAGATTAGCTACCGTTCCATCTACCTGCTAACAATCTTGTTCATGAGAATTAAGCTTCGATGAAGATGTTGTATGGTGAGAATTGCGAAAGATCTTTTGCATTTTATGTACATATGTCTGTAATTCCATACTCTCTTGGTATATGTGTAAGTGTAACATCTCACAATTCACATCCCAATCTATTCACCGACCAAGATTTTAGAATATATTGCTTATGCTTAATACGCCATCACTTTTAACATATTGTGATTGTTTATCACTATCAAACAAGGTTGGGATCATGATTCGAGTCTAATTGTTGCCATGTTATTGTAACAAAGGTTAAACTCCTGAATGCCATCATTATTCACAACTGATAATTTTCTTTGGATATATGTTTGTATCTTCTGTAAATAACCGACTAATGAGCTTGAGATTTGAGAAGTAAGCTCTCCCTGGCCAGGAGTTTGACCAGTTTCTTTTACCCGAAGGATTGTTCCAGAAACTGATAGGTGTCTTTGCTCTGTACTATGATACTTGCTTAAAACTTGTAAAGGGGACTGAGTTGTACAGTATGTTTTATTCAATGGAAGGGAAGGGAGAAAAATTAAAATTTCCGTTTTTTATTTAAAAGAAATGGGGAGTTTTAGAGAATGTTTGTTTCTATTTTTAAAAAAAATTTCTCTTTTTAAAAATAAAAAATGTATTTAATTTTTTATCTTAAAAAGAGAAAACTCTTTTTAAAAATAAAACAAACATACTTTTAGTTTTTCTTCTTCCCTTTCTTTGGTATAAAATGAGAAGGGAGAGAATATAAAATTATTATTATACTCTTAATTCAAATATTGTGGATAAAATAATTTTTAATGAGTTATTTGGCAAATACTACGAGAGAAACTTGTCTGAGTGCTATGTCACTCTTACACGTTGATTGATTCAAAGAAAGGAATGAAAGGAGGAATTTTATTTTTTGCTAGAATGAAAGGAGGAATTTTAATGGTAAGTCTCTAGAAGCATGCATGATTAATCTAAATCATGGTAAGTCTATTATGTTTTTATGAAATAACAATAGCATGGAAGGTAATCATAGCCCAATAATTTAAACCATGCCAAATTATGGCTTGGAATTATTTTTATATCCTTATTAAATTTATACTAATCTATTTGTTTATGAAAAAAAAATACCAGCGACACACTAATTAATATATTTTTTAAAAAATATACTTTTAGTTATTAATTAAAATTTATTGAAAATTATAAAAGTCAAATAAGTGTCATTATTTTTCACTTTTAACTTAATAATTTTTTCTCATCAATAAATTTTAACTAATAATTAAAACATGATAAAAAGAATATGTTCTTAACTTTCTTTGATTATTTATATAAATAAACAGTGAATATTTTGTTAACACAAATTTCATAATAAATATTGATAAAAATAACAATAATTAATATATTTTAAAAATTTTCATTCCTTTTGATTAAGAAAAAAAGTATTGGTAATATTTTTTAAAATATTTATTTGTATAAATAAGACAGAAATAGTGATAGATTTTAGCCCATAAGCATAAAGGACATTCAAATTTCTCAATTAAATACCAATTTTCATCTCTTGAAATTGGAGGAAGTTTGCGGTCATGACATTGCAACATTATATTACGAACAAAATATAAGTATAACTCTTTAGATATTTATTAAAATCAAAATTTAACTTTAATGAAAAATATGTACCTAAGATTATTACAGATTATTAAAATGAAATTTTAACTTTGATTATCTGCTATGTTAATTTTAAATATATAAAAAATGTATTTTTTATTTTTAATATAATAAATATTTTTATGAATAAAACATTGTTCCGTTTAAGTTCCATTTAATAACTCTGGTTAAGTCATTCCCCATGCGCTCTTGAATTCTTGGTAAGTATGATTGTTTGTGGAATCAACACAGGCAAAGAGCCAATGCTAAAATGCGCTTCTTTTCATGACTGCTCATAACTCATAAGCACTCGTCGCTTCGGTTTCAGTCTTCAGATTCAATTCCCCAATTCCACCCACTCTTGTCATTTCAATTCCAAGACCGTATCCAACCAAGATCTCTAATTTTACCTTAATTAATGAAAATTAATATTAAAATTCAATATATTCATTTTTAATTAACAAACTGTATTTAAAAAAATTAAATTATCTTTTAATAATTTTTTATGTATGTTCAAGGATACATATTAATAAATAAAAATAATAAAAATTTTACTAAAATAGTAATATTTTATACCATTAATATATATTAAATTTTAAATATCTTATCACTTTTAATAAAAATGTCATGTACATAAATTTTACTTTTTATTTTCTTTTTATACAAATCATTTTTAACTAAATTACACATATCATTAAAAATAGTTTAATTTTTAAAATTTTAAATATTATAACATGTGCACTTTTGATCTTGCTAGTTTTAGTTGCCTACATTTAGTTTTTTAAATGCTGATTAATTCTTCCACCTCAAAGTTAATAATTTTATTATATATATATTATTTTTATTTAAATATTTTGTATATTTTTACTTTATTTATTTGTATAATTTAATAAAATATCATTCTTCCATTACATTTTTATTAATATTTAAATAAATTTTTAGGGTAGAAAATTTAATTTGAGCATTTGAAAATAAAAAGGACTCAATATAAATAATTTAAACTAAATAAATTAAAATCTCACATATATTAAATTATAAGCACTAAAAGTACAATTAAGTTTTTTATTTGATGTAAATCTTATTAAAAAATTGAACAGTGTAAAATATAAGTTTTATCAATAACTTTATAAGAAAACTTAGGTAATAAATTATTTAATGTTTAGACTCCAAAATTGGAATAAAAATAATTTTATAATAAAAAATGAACAAAACATAATTTAAAGTATTTAAAGAGAATCTCATTTAGGAAAAAATTGACTTCTTTTAAAATTAATTCCCTTTATTTTGTTGGTAGAGGGACTCTTACTTAGACCGGTATTATGAGTATTGCAAATTATGTTCTGTAGTCTCGTCTTATTACTATTGGTATTTGTAAAAACAATAACAAATTTTGAAAGATTTTTATACGGGATTCTACTTCTTATAAATAATTCTGATTTATTGAGTTGGTTACCATCCTTAATGGAAAATTTCTCCTTAAATTTGCATATAAACCAGTGACTGTTCTTAATCCTCAACATGGAATTTCAATTATTTGATTTGATTTGGAGTTGGTCTGTGTCTCCAAAAATTCATACATTTAAAATTAAAATACATACAAAAAAAAAGTAAAATTAAAATATTTTATTTTACAAATAAAGTGAAAGTAAAATAAAAAGTTTTTTTTTTAACTAAACGACCCAATAGCTTTCTTTGTTGTTCCCTTTTTATATCAAAATTTTCAAATTTTCAAAATAATTTTGCCTAATTATGATATCAAATTAGTTATTTCCGTTGTTTGCCGTTAAAATTTTCCCTTTTTCTTTTTATTGTTTTTTTTATTGCTTTCATCGTATGCACCTCTACTAATAAAAACTTGAATCTAAAGTACCATTTTGTTGGTATCTATATCTACTAATAAAAATTATATTCCTTCAAGCAAAAAAAAAAAAAAAAGTGAAATTTTCGTTCAAGCGAAATTTGACAAAACACTGCATAACATTTTCCTCTGGAGGGTAAAATCATCCAAAATTTTGAAGTCGTTGGGATTCATAGATAGGGAATCATCATCTACAATGACACTCTTCTTCTTCTTCAACACCATTGCTTGGCTTTTCGTTATGACGTGTTGGAGAATGTTATTGTTACCTTTGACTTGATGGAATGAGTTTTTCAGAGATACCCCTGCTTGTTGATTCTGAATGCAACTTTAACTGTTGTCATTTTTTTGAGTACTTGGAGAATTTCTCAGTATGTGGGTTATGGATCGAGGAAGATGCAACAGGTATATGGGCGAGCAAAGATTGACAATAAATACTAAGACATAGTGATACGAGTTAGCAAATAGCATATGCAATTTGTTTCCTTCCACTCTCTCACAGGGTTTCTAGCTATGATCCTTAATATTGAACTTATTGTATTAATTTGCTGGCTTTTTTGTGGTTCTTGTTCAATCCTTTAAGCTTATCTTAAGAAGTTAGTTTGTTGTAAGCTTGATATGTCGTTATTGTCAGTGTTTACTTGAAAATATCCGTTTGCGATTTTGAGGATGCAGCCATGCAGATGAAGGGATCAAATCATACTCATTACAATGTCTGTAGAGCTTCCTCACTGAGTTATCTGTCACTGTGACTTGTTAGTGGTGCCTCCTCTTTTCATTGCTAAGTGTCTTATATACACAACCTCGTATATCACAATTAACAAAAACAACTCAAATTATATTTTACATTTTCACTTAAGGGCATATGACTCTCTTAACCGAAATTTTTCTTAACTGAAATAGAACTTGAAGTCAGGTTTCCATGTAAACTGAGAGGATTTGGATTTCCTTTGTCAAAGACTTGAATCCCTACCGTTAAACATAAAATCCTTGTTTTCCCCCCTCAATATTTATAAATTTATTTATTCAATACTTATATCACAACTTTTAGTTGTGTTATGAGATAATCATTTTTTAGTTATTTAATATCCTTTTAATTTTTTTAAAATTATTTTTTCTAAATTTTATTTTATGTTAAATATTTTTCTCTTCAAAATTCTTCTTTAATTTGTCTTTAAATATATACATATTATTTTTCTTCTTTCCAAAATTTCATTCCTTATATTCTTAAATTAACTCTTTTATTTTTCAAATTTATTTGGTTCCTAAAACATAAGCCACATGTAATTTATTTATCCAAATCAATTATTATATATATAATTTTTGATATTTGCAATATTTTTAATATATACTTTCTAAATTTCAATTAAATTAAAATATGTCTATACAATATACTTTAATACTTTAAGGAATTGTACTAAACACATTAATCACGGAATCATAAAATGATTTTTTTAAAAGAATACATTAAAAAATATTATAAATGTATATAAATAATATTTTAAATTCTTTTATGTTCTTATTTTAAATACATGAACCCAAGTAAAATGGTGGTAACAACAGCAATGCAGCAGTGGCGTTTTAACATGAATCGAGTACCGCGGTGGTAGAATTAACTCTCGTTATTGAATTTGGTGCAAACCCTTGAAAACAGTAACATCGCTCTCAATTTTAACTCTTCGTTTGGTTAGATCATAATAATAGCTTCTATAGTTAGTGGGTTTGGGTTGTGTCTTTTGCTCCTGCATTCTGCGTTCAAGCATCCTGCTTTGTACCCCACAGTGCTTCAGCTTCTTCTGAACTAGTAAAGTTTGCACCTTTTTTGAAATCTGATTGATTTTGTTGTTTTAATCCAAATGGGTAGTTCGAATTGCAATGGTTGCAGATCGTGGGTGGATGATATTTACTGGACCCATTTTCAGTTCCTTCATTTTGTGCAATTTCTCCGTGCTGGATATGATCAAGGCCTTGTTAGTTCTTTCTCTCATCTTCTCAATCCTTATCTTTTGTGAATCATGAAATAAAACCTCTTGTAATGGTGTATGAACTTTGAGGGTTGAGTGCATGCACTCCGTTTGATGTCCACAATTTTTACATTTCCTTAACATGTATCATTTTTTTTTATAAAAAGTTTTGAGCTTTATTTTTTTATCAGCTGCTGTAATTCGCGTGCTTTCGCGCCCCCCTCCCCCCCTGTTATTATATTAAATGGGTATAGATGTACCTTTTCTAAACAATGACTTAGGATTTGTGACCTGAATGCTTCTGTTTTGTGTTGTATTTTTGAGACACGTTTCTATGCTGGAGGAGGGCTGGTGTTCATTGGACCAATTTTTTGAGCTTGCATTGCAATAGAGTAAACATGCATTTACATTGTAGGTTCTGCTCATGCATGCACCCTGATGTGATCATGATTGTGAATGCGTGGCTATTTTTCTATATATTTCTTTTAAGGATTGGACATGGGACCAAAAGTGAAGGAAAACGGAGTGAATGAGTAAGAAGATTGTAATGTGGTTGTTTTTGGCTTATTGTTCTGTTTCTTGTTTTGCAATCACTATTTACTTGTTATACCAAAGATGGTTGGTTAGTCTTAGATATGTGTTCTACTTCTATCAGCATGTTTCTGCTGCCCATTGTATCTTAATGATGAATGTCTAATTTGTTTGCAGGCACTTCCAAAAGCATTCTCAGATAATTTAAAGAAGAAACTGCCAGAAAATGTGTTCCTTAAAGGTCCTGGTGGCGTTGTGTGGAATGTAGGACTGACAACTAGAGATGATACCTTGTACTTCACGCATGGTTGGGAACAATTTGTGAAAGATCATGCTTTGAAAGAGAATGATTTCCTGGTCTTTAAGTACAATGGTGAATCTCAGTTTGAAGTTTTAATATTTGATGGGGGGAGCTACTGTGAGAAGGCAGGTTCTTATTTTGTTCGAAAATGTGGGCACACTGAAGTGACTGAACAAGGGGGTGGATGTCTTGAAAACAGAAGGCACAGTGATAATTCTCAGGAGGAAGTTAATACCCCTTCAAATGCTGATGTTGAATGTGCTTCACCTGACAAATCTATGCATATCGACGGTACAGAGGAGCCGGTAGTTGTGCCTTCTCAAAGTCCTAGTGAAAAGATTTTAAATGCTGGTGTTGAATCTGCTTGCCACGAGCAGTTTATGGCTAATGGAGTCACCAAGTCAGAATCTGTTCCCCCCAAACCTACCAATAAAAGGATCAGGAACCATGTTTCTGCTGTCAAGCGCACTCAGACTAAGCGGAGAGGAAGACCACCAAAAACTTCTAGTTCTCATGAGAGAACACTTAACTTGTTGGCTGGTAACTTTTGACTTGTCAAAAAGGGAAAGAAAATATCTTTACTTCTGTTTCTCATGGACATAGTTTTATCTTAAACGGGAGTGAAAATTTTTATTTACCGACAACTTCTTTAATTTTGAAAAACCACAAAATTGCAAAGGTTTCCAACTCCAAATATGCAGAATAATTGTGATAGGACATAGTGGGAGTTGAGTGGTGCATTTGTGGTGAAGTATTCGTGCATCCACCTTTGGTTTTAAGTGGATCAATTTTATTAGATGCTTTTAATTAAAATAAAGAATGGATGCACCCTTACTTTCTCACTTTAATTAGAGGAGATAAAGTGATGCAAATAATGACTGAAAGTTAGTTGAGACATGTTTTGTGCACGGAACACTACAAAAGATACCAAACAATTGATTTGGTAATAGTTGGCTGATATTGTCTGTATAGTCTTTATTATGTGTGTTTTCCATGTTTCAGTGTTGTTGGCGTGTTTGATTCAGACTATATCTGAAAATAGTCATTTATTTTTGCCCCTTATTTAAAGAGGTTTTTAGAAGAAAGTTGTTATTTTCTTGAATAATTATTTCCAAACATGCAAGGCTTCCTAGTTAGCAAAATTAATTACAAAAATAAATTAAAAACATCCACTCTTCCTTCATGAGCATCAAATTCCTTGCAAATAACTTTGTTTTTGTTTGAATCAATGTTTTGACTGTTTTTTGATACAGCGCCTTATTTTGTTTGTATTAATAGAATCTGAACCAGTTTCTGTGGGTTCAAGTGGGAAATCTGAAATATTTACCTCAAATAGAAGGCCTGTCACAGAAAATGAGATTAAAAATACCCTCCAGTTGGCCCAGGCAGCATGTACCAACAATAGTTTGCTCATAGTAATGCGACCGACGCACGTGTACAAGAGATTCTACTTGGTAAATAATTGCCTTACAATCTTCAAATTTGAAACTTGGTCTCAATCTAAATATTTATATTTTGCTGAAATCTTTGTTATGAAGTTTCAAACATGCTGCACTAGTGTATTAGTTTCATTGATTGTGATTAATCATTATACATTGTTTTTGTGAGTAGTCACTCCAACTTAAGTGGATGGCACAACTTACACCCTCAGGATCTCAAGAACTGATTTTACGCATGGGAATGGGTGAATGGCTTGCCAAATTCACTGTCCATAACTGTCGCAATAGTGGAGGACTCACTCGTGGGTGGAAACAATTTGCCTTGGATAATAACCTTGAAGAGTTTGATGTCTGTGTGTTTGAACCAGCTGGCCACTTGAACAATGTTTTGGTTTTGGATGTGACCATTTTTAGAGTTGTTGAGGAAATTGTTCCTGTGACTGCAGCTACTAGTTCAGGAGGAAAAAAGGGTAGGAAACCAGTAACCAAGGCATACACACAAATTTAGTGCATCATTAGGGCCAGTTCTGATGTGTGAAGTAGTTAATTTCATTGTTGGAATGCATTGTAAGTTCATAGTTAATTGTGGTACGGCCGTAACTAAGTTACTCCTTTGTGTGTATAATATGCGTGTCATGTTGGATGCTATTATTTCAATCTCCTAAGAGGGATTAATTTAACCCAAACTTTCTATTGCTGTTTTTAGACCTTTTATGGCCTATCTCTTAGGATAACAGAATTCAACTACTTTTCTTTTCTTATCTTATTTCTAAGTCTTTTATTTATGAGTTTATTATTTCTATCACTTTAGTGTAAATTTTATCTATTGTTAAAAATAAATAAGATAGAATAACATAATGTTATTTCTTTTTAGTGTGGATCAAATGTAAGATAGGATAAAGGTTTATCCTACTTTTATCTTGATTATTATATTCTTATCTAGTTTTACTGTTGTTCATATCGTTTTTTTTTCCCTATTCCTATTTTGTCTATCAAATAGTCTTTTTAAGGTTAAAATATGATAAGCATAATTATTTGCGACATTGAATTTCAACATAAAAAATTCTTGAAAGATGGAATTTTAGTCCTTTTTTTTTTGTCTTAATAAAATTCTTCCTTTAAACTCTGATTTTTATTTAGTCCTTTAATGAAAATGGTGAACTGTGTAGAAAAGAATGAGCTGGAAGTGAAAATTGAATTATGAAAAGAATGAGCTTTACTAGATTGAACAAGGAGGAGGAGAGTTCGAAGGTTCTATAATTTAATTTTTCTTATTTAAAAACTTTCAAATAATGATTATTATAAAATAATTATTTTTCTTTCTTTCTATTTTCTCTTAAATCTAACTTTCAAACACAACTTTACATAGAGGAGGTGGAAAGAGTATAAATTTAAAAACATGAATTTATAAAAATTTTGGAAGATTTAAAATTATGAAAATCTATTTTGCATTTAAAAATTTTAAAATAAGGGTGATGTGAGAGGTTGTGGTTTGAAATGTTGGTGAATTGAACTTGGTTTTAAAACCCTAGGTAAATATATACTTTCACAGTTAATTAAGCTATTTATCCACTAGAAAGGAGGAATACAAAGGAAATCCGTAATGTTTCTTAGCAACAAGAGAGCGTCGAAGTAAAAATACCTAGATTGAACTGGCTTCATGCGACTCCTCAATACAATAAAAATTGGTTTATAATAAATATTAGGGTTGAACGATAAGATGTATCGTAAAGAGGCCAGATTTTCCAAGACATCTTATTTATTCTTTTAAATCAAAATCGGAAATTCATTACAGAAAATTATCAACATGCTAATGAAAATTTGGTGATTAATTAGTATAATTTTTTCTTTAAGTGTAATTTCACAATGTTATTCAAATTGATGATATATTATTAATATGTATGATTATAAATATTTGCGATTTAATTTACATGTTTCTTTTTCTTATCTTTTTAATTTTTAATAAAATTTAATTAACAACAAAGATTGTGATTCTACGCAAGTTTAATGCTTAATATTGATGTCTACTAGGTATTTAGAAATTTTAGAGAATATTATATATTATCTTTAAATTAATAAGTGTCATTTTTTTACTATTCATTGGTATAAAATTAAGAGTGATAATTGTTTTATGTAATGTAAAAATTACCATATAATGTTTTGTGGTCAATAATATTTCGTAGGAGTTTTCTTTTTAACACAAGTTGTGGCAGGGCAGTTCTAAACAAAATTAAAGGCTGTGTTTAGCAAAACTTTGGCAATCTTTAGTTACGGGTTTCATAATTTGTGACCAAACACTGGGCTGCCCCAACTTGATAAAAGTAATGCGTAAGTGACTGGTTTAATGAACTTTGCTTTGGTGCACAGCTAACCCCAAAGAGCCACTTACTTTCAATGATTAAAACTCTCATTTGAACTGTTCAATTCAACTAAAATTAATTAGAGTAAATGCATAAATTAATCCTTGAAAATGAAACCCAGTTTATTTTTTTATCTCTTAAGGTTTTACTTTATATAATTTAGTTTATGAATACGTTAACTGGCTCGTATTTTAATCTTTGTTAGAAACCAATTAATCCGTAAAAGAGTTGGTGTATAATTTGATTCATAAATACGTTAATTTTACTCTCATTGCTTACATTTTTATGAAAGAATAAGTAAAATTTGAGTAAGTTAACATAATCAAGGACTACATTTTTTATGAAGTAAAACTTTAAGAGATTAATGAAAAAAAAATGTCACTTTTAAGAATCAAATTAAATATTAATTACCAAGGGCTAGAAATATAATTGCATCTCTGCAGTAAGCCATTGCATTTTTTATTTTTTTTAATCAGGGGAAGCCATTGTAGTTAGTTACTTCCACTATCGTAATTTGTGAGCTAGGTTACGAGGTTAATCAGCTTGTAAGGTACTGATTATTTTTATTTTTTCTAGTTTTTCCTCTTGAGCCATAATAGGGTAAGGCTTTTTTATTTGAAGAATCTTATATGGTTCAGATTGTGAAAAAACAAAGGTGATGCATGTAGATCGAAGTTCTCTTGTTATTTTGTTAATGACAATTAGGGTGCTCTATCACAATTTTTTAGCTTGTTTGAATTCGCATTCAATTTTATATCAAGGTTAGATTTTTATTTTTGCAAAATATTTCCTTCGTCCCTTAAAACTAAAATAATTATTTTCTTGATCTTAACTACAAGAAATATAGAATAAATTTAAAATGTATTAATTATTAAATTCCTTTTATAAATTTCTTTTATTATTAAATATATGTTTATGAGTGATTATAACAACTACACCATTGAATATCATGAGTATTTTTAGAATAAAATTTATATTTATAAAAAATATAATTAATTTAATTGATTTTTTAATCTAGTAATTTAATTTTTTTCTTATAAAAAAGAACAAAAGAGTATAAATTAGGTTAAAGAGTATTAACAATTTTCAATTTCACTAAAATTAATTGAGTGCATACGCAAACATACTCTAAGCTCTTAGTAAGTAATAGCTATAAATTCAACTTCAAATTTGTTGATTAGTTAGGGATCAAATATGTGGTATTAAATACATAAATAACATTGTAATCAAAATTCAGATACACAATGGAAATACAATTTTAGACTTCAAATCTCTCTCTTTTTATCCTCCTTTTCTTCACTTCATCTCGCAATATATAGTATACTTTCCATGGTCTAATATCAGAAGCTTTCTAGTCTGGTCATATGAATCAATTTCATGTCAGTATTCTACCTAGCTTCTCATGATGTTTATTATTAAACATTGCCAAACAACAAAAAATAATTCCATAAAAGTTTATGCAGCAACACTTGGAAGTAATCTAGTAAGGTCAATTTCTCTTTCAAATTCTTCTGTTTGTTTGTTTGTTTCTTTTTAAAATCTTCGAGCCACCATCAACTGGAAATGATAAGAATGCATAAGCCTTATACTTTATATAGCACTACAAAATATATTTCCTTTTCTATGCTTCTCAAACATTAAATTACCTTTCATGCTATGAATTCTTCAATGGACCAAAATCCACTCTAGAGTTGCCAGAACCATACTAAGGTCTTCTAGGCTTTTTTTTTTAAACTTTCTTTGATTACCTTTAGATTTTCTTGATTATAGATTCTTATACTATGAATTCATCAATTATGACAAAATGAAGTATATAATGAACACAAAAATTAGAAATCTTAGAAACAGTCATATCATACGTCACAGAATTGGCTTTTTCTTTGTAGGGGAACAGGGTTGGCTTTTTCTTGGCGAAAAAGGGCCCACGATTTTTATTTTATTTCTTTGTTGTCATTCTGTTGTTTGATTGATTAATAACGTAGTTGAGTAGGGGCATGCCAAATTGACAACAGAATAAGCAAAGGGGAGTTATTAATTCCTCTTCAAGAAATGTTAGAAGTTGTTGGTCATAACATTAGACGAAATTTGAGTCAAAATAAATAAGTGTAGTGGACAAATCGGGATAAGAATGAACTTCTGTTTATAATGAAGCTTTTTACTGTAATATGAAATTGTAAGTTCTACATGAAGTATCACTTACTCTCACCCAAATTTGCCTTGGTGATGTACTGTCTAATTAATAGTTCGTCACTGAAAGTTATTTAGTTTGATTTGACCATTTAATTTTTAAGCAATTATATTTTTAAAATTTTACGTTAAATTTTAAAAAATGATGAAAACATAATCTTATCATTAATATTTACTTTTATATGAAAATAGATTGTTCATTGTATGATACTCTATATGAATGTGATACACATAATTTTTATTTCAAGCAGTGCTTTGTCAGTACAATATATGTATATATATATATATTTGTCATATAAAATTTACTGAAAAAATTATGTGTATCACATTAATAAATATATATTTGCCGAAATTTAAGCACGTCCCCCGAGTTAAGCTAATGCATGACTCACGATTAATGCATGACATAATATTTTTAGCAGTGAAACTTGTCTCAAAGTTAAGATCCCCTAGTGTAAAATCTAATCACTATAATTAACTAAAGTTGAATAATATGGGGAGATACTTGTGAAGAATTAATGAAGAGTCTGGTTAGACAGAAAACAGCAAGTGGTATGCATCATCTTTTGGGAAATTGATTGTGAAATAGGCATTATATATAATAATAATACTATTAATCTCCAATACAATTTATTTAGGACTAATTTGCTCCCCTTTCCATAGGTCTGGTGGAGGGGCCAAAAGGGATCAGGAGAACAGGAAAATTTTGTTTTAGTGGAAGAGAAAAGAACATACACACACAACAAGAGCTCTGATTCAAATCAGTTTTCAGTGGCCACAGTAAAATGTCCAACAAAATCTGATTGCAGACACATGATTTTCTGCTTAAGAGTGGTCCCATGACTCAAATACATACAGTGCTCCAACCACAATGTATATTATTATGCAACATTAATTTCATAGGATATATATAAATTTTGTTGATGCTAAGCCATATTTTTCTCTGGCTGTGTATTTGGCACCAAATGCAGTGCATACACACCTTTTCCACCACTGTATTCCCTATTAGTTTTCAGTTTCACCTCTTTCCCTTTTTTCCTTTATGTCCGCTGCCCCATTATCAGTTTTGTGTACGAATAGACTAAGGAGTAGGTGTCCTTACCTTTGTTTTGATTGGAACTTTCAAAATTCTGTGTTATTTGTCAAATCTTTCAACCTGATAATTATATGGCTTCCTCATAAACGGGTATATTGGAATTTGAAATTTGAAATTTGAAATTAATAATTAATTGATGATAATATTTACCATGAAAAACAAAAAGATTGTGAATTTTAGTGTGAGGACATTCAATCATCTTTGTCAGCAGCAGGTGATACTGAAAGGTATCAGATGTAGGACTGCTCAATTCTATTGATCTGATGTGGAAAGGTAACTAGTATTATTAGCCATAGGAATTGTATATGAAAGATATATCCAATTTCAGATGTGGAGATGCATATGTTTTCAACTGTTCAAACTTAGCAATGGGTTCAGCCTTTTATTTTTCTTAGAAAAATTTTATTCATATACTCATTATCTAGTAAGACATAAAAAATGAGAGGAATATAAAAAATTGTAACGTAACAAGAGAAAGATAAAGAGAAAAATAATTAAGTTAAAGAGATACAGGTAGATAAATAATTATTATTTTTCCTGTTTCATTTTTATCTCTTTTTTCCTTGTGAGATTTTTCATGAACTTCAATCTCTCGAGTCATGGCTCACCTTATATGCGTAATGGACCACCCCTTAAACTATTGTAATTACTATTGTTATTAAAACTTTTATTTCTTTGATTTACTTCTATTTAATAACATAGAATATGTATCATTAATAGTAAAAATATCTATCATGCTCTTTAATATATTTTTTATTTCTAAATTAAAAAAAAAACACGTATAATGTTCGTGAAACTTATTAGTGGGTATAGAAATATGTTAAATCACTCGTTGGAACATCGGATCCAGCCATCTTTGACCCATTTGCTAAATAAAACAGGTTTAAGTTTTTAAAAAGTCTGTTTAATTAAAAACGTTAGCATTTGGTTTGTTTTAAAAGCATTTTAAGCCCTACAAACCATTTTATGTAATAAAATAAAATAATATAATGATATTATTATTATTGTTGTTGTCGTCGTTGTCAGATCAAATTTATACTATAATATTTTGATATTATATTTGTGATATATTTAATCATTTTACATAAGCTTTTGGGTTAGGCTATGCTTTTTAAAAAAGGGTCTATATTAAATAAGCAGATTAGACTTAAATTTTTGGTTTGAGAATGAAGTCAGGCTTTATAAAACTTAATTTAGACCAGCTCGTTTTCATCCTTAGTTATTAGTTAATATTATATTTGTCAAATAGAATATTTAGGGGTGGTTTGATTTTAAGAAATATTATTTATTTATATTTTAATTATAAAATTGTTATTTTATAATTTTAAAAAAATAAGATGAATTTTTTGTAATTAAAAGTAAAAAAATAAAAATTAAAAAATTCCCTAAAATTTAAATGGCCACTTAGTTGTTGAACTTATATTTAAAATTAGTTTGTTCATAAAAGTCACCATAAAATATATTTTTTAAATGAAAAATATATTTATTTATTTTATTTTTATCATATTTTTTTAATATTTATGATATATGGAAGGTTCGTTTTAGTAATTTTAATTTTTACACAATATCCATTAATTAAATAACATCTTAAATATGATTGTTAAAAGTAATTATTGTAAAAATTAATAATTTTTAACAACATAATAATATATAATTAGTGCATAAATTAATTTTTTTGGCATTATTAGACCAATAATAATAATAATAACACCATCGAACATGTGGATCAATTGACAAAAATTTTTTTAGCTTTATTTAGCATTGTTTTAATTTAACATATGATTTATGCAGTACTATTCAATTTAAATAGGATTACTTAAATGTAATTATATCAAAAACTTGAAGAGTATTCAACAATCAAGTTTTACTAAGTGAAGTTGACTATATGGATAGCCCATTAAATTCAGTTTAATAATATTCTTAGATTATTGTAATTAAATTCTTTTAATTTTTATTTTCAAAAGACTTAAACGATGAAAGATTTAAAAACTAAAATAAATATTAAAAAGTAATAAATATAAATATTTAAGTACTCTAAACTATATTAATACCCAGCCATGAACCATGCAGAAGAAAAGTTCCTAGTGAGGCTGTGAGTTAGCTAGACTGGTCAGTATATTGTTTGAAAAGGAAAGGGGATTTGACCTTAGTGTTCACTAATTAGCGCATTATTATCCCATGATTAATCTGGAATGACGATTTGCCATTTGCCAGCAATGGTCTTGCTTAAAAGCTGTCATACTTTACAAAAAGGCCAAAGCTGTGAAAGGTTTTGGTTGAACCAGCAAAACCAATTCCTAGACTGCGTCATTTATTAATTTATTTGTTGATTATGATTATATATAAGAATTGTAGTAATAATATTAATTATATGGAGTTATGGACCATGTAATGTCGTGGAGCACATCAGCCTAAACGGCGTTGATTTCGGTGATTCCTTGCTTTCTTTTTTGTCGTTTCTTTGATACTCAAAGTAGATGAGCTAGGGGAAGGTGAAACTCAAATTTCGAAGCAACACATGCTTGTATGGCTGTATTCCGATCTCGCGAATAACCATAAGGAAGCTAATATTCTTCTGAGTAATAGACAACTGATGTTAGGATTAGCATCAAAGGTGAATCACTGCTCAAATCTCGAGTTCTACGTACTCATCTTTGGTTAAACAATAAGCTTAGTTATACTCCCCTAAGAATTCAATTAGTCCTTTTCTTTGGGTAAAACAATCTTACAGAAATTCGAATGTATTTTTAATTTAATGCAATAACAGTACTTAGACACAAGATTAAACTATATTTAATCCTACAAGTTACTTAAATCTTTATTTAATTTACCGACTTCTTATTTTCTTATTTTGAATCAGTGTTTTAAATTACAATGTGCATCATACTGCCATTGCAGGCGCAAGCGCAATATTTAAGTTTTTAATGGTTCTTGTAACTGCAAATCTGGAATTGCAATCATGTTGATTGCATTTTTTTTATTTCTTTTTTTCAGTTTTTAGATCTAAAAAGTTAAACATTTCATTGAGCCGATCTTATTCCTAATTAGTTTGAGCAAATAGAGTTTATTTACGCCCCTAATTATATAGCTATGTACATAAATAAAGGCATGGACTTGTTCATTAACTATTAAGCAATTTGAAATTTGAAGCTAAAGAGTAACGTGCGTGTTCATTTTGATTTGGCATTAGAAGTTTCCCAGATTTCGTATTTAATGATTCATAGCGTGAAAGAATAGGGTTGCAGCGTTTTACGTTGTTTAAATCAATTTAATATATTTCTATAAATTCATTACAAAGTGACCATGAATACTTGCACGTACAAATTAATAAAAAAAATTTAATTCATTGAATGTTTATTATATTTGTCAATTTACCATTGATTTTCTACATAATATGCTTCCTGAATTTTCTTCAACCTTATTTCTTTTTGTGTTGTTTTTCTGATAGTTTCAAGACATCTAATCAATTAGGGTAGCTAGTGCTAGTGGTGTACCACCCCACATGTCTTGCACGCTGGATACGAATGAAGTAGTGATATAGCAGTCCGCATAAGAGTCAGGTTGGCCAAAAATAGCATAACATAAGCATCACAAGTCAATGACGAGAGACACAGTAATTCATTTACTATACCTACAATATGTAACATCATGTATGTTCTTGCTTGAGATGCACTATAGTTACTGCTCAATTATACACATGTTGAGTTCAAGAGATGATTATTAAAAAAGGAAAAATAAAATTAGTTCGACGACACAGCCTTGAGAAATAAAGGGGTGCAGGTTATATATATAAATATTTGTTGTGTATAGTTGTTATGAATTAATTAATACCAAATTGGTGAAGAGTTAAGAAAGAGCAAGAGGGTTTCTTATAAGACAAACACATGGAATATTAATTGGATATAGCCAAAGCATTTGACAACATCGCAATTGAGCCATAGAACGACATGTTGACCGGATATTCTCAGATCACAAGCTTATTGTTGAATAGTTGGTATAAAACACAAAGGGAGAGAGAGACAGTGTGTAAATTTAATAACGTGAACAATTAGTAGTATTGTAGAAAAAGATAAACAAAAGCAAAAGTTTCATTTCCCGGAGAATCTAGAGCGCATCAGGCGCTGACCGTGGCTTCGGAATCTATTAACAAATGGATTAACATATTGGTATGATCTTGTTGTCACATTAATGAGGTAGTAAACAAAGAAAAAAAGAGGAATAAACAAAAGAAGGATTAAGCATGGGGTTGCGAGCATAATTGGAACATACAATAGGCCATAAATGCCATGTTATATTAATGTTTTAAAAGTCATAGGAACAGGAGAATATAAGACCAAAAGAAGAGAACAAAGCAAGAGCCTATCGCCTAGACAAGGTCACGTCCATAAGTCACGTGAGTGAAGCCATGTTGACGCCGAGGAATATGCTATCAGGAATGCCACTAATATATTTATTTAAGACATGTTTTAACATATTTTATATGTGATTATTAATTTTTTTAAAATGTCAATAAACCCTTTTATTTTTTTAAAAAACGTTTGATTAATTTTAAAAAATTAATGATTTTGATTGGAGCGTGAGTGCACGCGCGGCTATGATTCTGATGAAAATAGAGAAACGACAGGGGAGGTGGGTTGCTTAAAGAACGTCTTAGACATAAGACATGGAATATTTGAACACGGAGAGGGAATATTGGAGAGCAATATTACATGCTTACATAATTAGACAAATGCTAGCGTTGAAATTGTTAACGTTAACGTTGGAAGCAGAGGACAGGATGATGGACTCAATTCCTACTTGCAGTACTCAGCACTTCTTCCCACGCGCATTTCACAACTCATTACCTCCTACATTATAATCACAAATTAATAGCTACAGTATAAAAATAATCAGACTTGGTTAATATTTTGTTTATTGAATCTCCTGTAGATGTTTTATTTTATCCTCATTAAATTTATTTTTTTATATACGAGATTTGAAAATTATATATATTAAAATATATATTTTTAAAAATTACAAAATATACAATTTTAAAATCATCGATTGTAATTCTTGATGTCGGTCAAAAATTATAAAATTTTAAAAATTTAAAACTCGTTAATAATGATTTTTCAACAGATAATAAAAAATTACTAGTTCCGATTTTTGTAAAATAATAATATTAATTTAAAATACCAAAAAACTTAAAACACATTTTAGTGATTTTTTCATTTTCTCCTATATATAAAAAGGTTCCTACGTTACCCTTAAATTTAGTTAAATTCTTTTTTTTTTTAATCTGTAAAGTATTATATATTTGTTGTAATATGTTTGTATTATAGTTTATAAATTTGGGGTTTGATTTAGTTAAAAGAAAAGTAACTATTTTACTATGGTTTGGAATTTAGAATAATGTATATTTGAACTTTATATATAATCTGACCCTAATTGTTTAGGGTTTAGGGTTCCGTATATATGGATATGAAATCATATGTTTGGATGGAAAGAAAGAAATAAAAAAGTAAAATTTTTTATTCAATCAAAGAGAAAATTAGAGCATTTTCTCCTTCACGATCGATATATATTTTAAAATTTTCTCTCGTGTTATTCTTTCGTCTCCTGCAAATAAGAATTAGTGCGTTTATACCCGTTTATAACGATGGGAATGAGTTCTACATTTTAAATAACAATGTATTAATTATGTACAAAAACAAGAGACAACAATGTATTATTTTAGAAAAAACGCACCTTATAAAGTTACTTCCATAACCAAAAAAACAAACATACTATTACTTGTACACTTCTAATTTGACTTTAATATCAACGTCTTACATCAATGAATTGTACGAACAAAGCACTTCTTGTAATGGTTGGTTAAGTTTTTGAGCTTGAATTAAGTCAATTATTTTACTTTTTTCTAATAAACTATTAAGACCTTAGTCATGATATTAAACTCCCCACGAACCTCCATTCTCGAGAGATGTAATTACGATCTCAAACATGGGTTAAATAATTATATGGACAGCATCTCTTGTAATGATTCGGGTAAATTCTCTTTCCAACTTTTGAATTAACTAAACGAAGCTTATCATATTTAGAATTCTAATAATCTAGTTAAATAGTTACACATATAGTGAAGATGATGATTGTGAAAAATCATATATAAACTATACTGTGGTCATCGCTGTCTAACAAAGGAAGCGCGTTAAGTAATGCGCCACGAGATATGACAATAGTTGAAGAACTGACGAGGGTGGGGTGAGAAATTTGCATCTGCATGTGGCTCTGCGACCTCGTGTCGCCGGACATCACACCCACTCTCACCTATATATACATATATATATATATATATATATATATATATATATATATATATATATATATATATATGCAAAAATATATTTACATAAAGTGTGTTAAACTTGTATATTTGTTTTTGTATAAAATTAATTTATTTAATAAGATTAATTAGTTAATATTGTATTTTATGAAAAGCTATTAAGTAATGTAAGTATTTAAGTTTAATGTTTGACATTAATAGTTGCTGGCTTTTATATATATACTCATGTTAATTAATTCCTTTCCTTAATTTTTCTTTTTTCATTTTCCCACCTGCAACAATTTATTTAGTTCAATATTTTTAGTTGGGGAGCTTCGCACGTGTACAGCTCGACCCTATTGGCCACTACATATCATTCATGCTTACTAGCAATGACTTAAAATTATATTTTACTTACATATACATAGTACGAGTATATTTGGTGTTTCATACAAAAGATAGTGAAACGTTTTGTAGAAAAACATAAACTTCTGATTTAATTAACAAAGTACTAAAGTATTCTTTTCAAACAAAATGATAATTATCAGAATCCTAGATCTGGCTTTAGTTTGAGTTAGGGTTTGACTCGGACATGATGAATTTCAAATGTTTGTTTAACTTTTTTACGCGAACTTAATGCATAACACCTGGTAAGAAGTTTAATTTTTCTTGCAATTTGAATATTATACGTGACATTAGATCGAGTAAAAACAAAAAAAACTCACATTTTATTTTCGAATCGCAAAATACAAGACTAACCGGTTTGGAAGCAAAAAAAATGTAAAATGGATTGAAGTCTTAAAATTGAACATCTAAGAACATATTTTGATTACCATTTAACACAGACGAGAGAGTTGGCAGTTTCCCATGCAGAGTAGAAGAGTTTTATCCCGTGAAATGATATTAAATGGAACGTGTCCTAAGAAAATGTGAAACAGTGAGTGTGACTATAACTGGGAATGGTCCAGGGTGTGAAGGGAACATGGATGGAGGGTATCCCATGGCTAAGAGTTAAAAGAAAAGGCGATGAGGTTCAATGCCACATCTGCATGTAACAGAGCAATGAGGGGTCAGGGTGAGTTTAGAAACAGGATATTTTGCTCTGCCAGTCAATCCTCGTTCATAATAAAACGGGAATATTCCAATTCAAGAAATGCATTAAAAAGAGATAAATTAAACCCTGATACAAACAAAAAGAGCAGAGAATTTTAACGGGTCACGATCCATCAACGTAAACTAGAGACTCAATTCCCATTCCAATATTCCATTGAATAGTACCCATTTTGTTTTTCTCCAAATCCAACCATATTCCTGCCAGCAACCACCATTATATCCCTGCTACCTCTCTTTTTTTCCCTTTTCTTTTTAATTTTAATTACCTGTAGATAAGGGAAAACTGACCTCAGGCCCCAGGCCTGCTCTCTCTCTCTCTCTCTCTCCCCATAGTACTTTGGTGACTAATCTAAGCTCTCTCAGCTTCCATAAATAACTAGTACCCTTTTTCACTAACTTTTTGTTCAAACCACCATCCCCAAAAAACTCTGATTTTTTCCCCTTTCTCTTTCATTTTTTAATCTGACTAGTGACAAGTAGTCTCTGGAAAATTAATTACTCTCTCCGCTTTAAAATTTTCCTTCAACCCTAGTGGGGGATCCTACTAAAAGCCTAGCTTGCTACACCACAACCAATGCAAATCATAAGTCACTCATGATATAATCACAGCCTTAAACCCTTCCTTTTCACCTCTTTCATCCATTCTCCTCATCAATCCATATACCTCACTTCTATTTCTTACTATATTTGCTTCTCTAAACTTTTTTTTATTTTTGGTTTTTTTCCTTTCATCCTTTCTCTTCCCTTTCCTTTGTATATTTACCACCGCTTTGTGGCAAACCTAGCTAGCTAGATCTCTAGTTCTCTCTACTATTCTCATGTTTACTAATTCGCACCACAAAGTAATGGGAAACTTATCACCTTTGTCGGAGCCAGACCTCTCCTTAAACATTAGCCCACCTTCTATTTCGGATTCTGAAGCCAAAGAAGTGGGAGGCTTTAGCAAAGTGCTTTACAATGATATGTGTTCAACCTCTGATTCAGGAAGTAGTGGAAGTGATTTAAGCCATGAGAATGGGTTGTTCCACACGGACACTGTCCATAACCTTGTTCATCGTGAGCCCACATTGAGATTAGGCGTTGGAAACATGCCAGATTTGAATCCACATCATCATCATCATCACCACCAAGTACAAGGAGTCCCGAGAAACTTCAATCACCACCACCACCACCTCCAACCTCACATCTATGGCCGCGATTTCAAACGAAGTGCAAGGGTTGTTAATGGTGTCAAAAGAAGCGTCAGGGCTCCTAGGATGAGATGGACCACGACCCTCCATGCCCATTTTGTTCACGCGGTTCAGCTTCTTGGAGGCCATGAAAGTAAATTCATAGACATTTTCCAATTGCATATCAAACTTGGTTTACTGTAAAGAAATAATCGGTTTTTTCATATATAATTTCTTGAAAGAACTTGTGAAAATAATTCATTAGCTTTTTGAAAAAGTTCAGCTCTCCTGAGCATGGTCTAATTACATGCTTTGAGTAGGTTGATCGTTTCTTCAGTGTTCAATGTAAAAGCTGATCGATGCTCTTGAGATTTCTTATGGAAACCATGACAACAAGGTTACGTCTAATCTTGGATTTGTCTTGTCACACTTGCAGGAGCAACTCCGAAGTCTGTGTTGGAGTTAATGAATGTTAAAGATCTAACCCTAGCACACGTCAAGAGTCACTTGCAGGTGGGGTAGTTACTATTTTCATATCTCCATTATTCTCCTTAGTCTTTGAGCTTAATGAGTGAAGTTTCGTTTCTTCCCCTTTGAATTTCTGACTAGACAGACAAAAGTAAGAAAGAAAGGAAAAAGCAACTATTGTTAGTCGTTATAGGTTGGCTCTAGTAGTGGGGAGGGTAGAACCAAAGACTAAGGACAAAGGGGGTATCTAGGTATGCAATCTTAGCCTTGTAGACTTTTCTTCTCATTTTATTTTATGTGGGGTGTTCATGCAGATGTATAGAACAGTGAAGAGCACTGACAAAGGCACAGGTAATTCAATATGGATGTTCCTTCTCAAGGACCCATTTTTCACATTTCTTCTATTATTATTATTCTCTTTGTTTGAGATCTTTGGTGATTCGAGTGTGACAGAAACTCTATGATTTGCATCTAGTACTGTTCCCCGTTAAAAACAAAAGTTGTTTGGCATAGGACCGAGTTCAAAGTCCTCAAGTGAATTATTAAGCTCTAGTGTCTGATAAAGGAAGAGCAATGGCTCTATTGTTTCATGAAAATTGCAGGTCATGGGCAGACAGATATAGGCTTGAGCCGAAGGCCAGGGATTGTTCATGTGCATGCAGCCTCAGCTAATTGTGAGAGACCCAATTTACTTGACCCGCTTCAAAAATCCCACAGGTGATTAGATTGTTCATATTTGTATTCCTCAAGCTACCTATTATAGCTCTCTTTTATTTTCAGTTTCACTCACACTGCGATGCTGTTTTCTCTCTGCAAATCAATGTGAATGTAATAGTAAGTTATTGACGGATCATGATTCAATGACCTATATACAGAGCCATTAAAAGCTATGCTAACGTACATGCACGAATATTCACGAATGCCTCGTGTTCAGGCTTTTTTTTCTTTTGGAAAAAGAAAAAGTTGCAAATACTAGTTAATTTTAAGGAATCATATGTGGTGTTTCCAGATACATAAAGGGAAATTAATATTACAAATATATTTATTATATAGTAAATATAAGATTTTTTATTTTTATGCAATTTAAAATATTTATTTATGATGTATTTAATATTTTTACACTGTATACTCGTAGACATTGTACAATGAAAAATCCTTATTTTTCCTGTTTGTTTTTAGCTTTCTTGCTTATCTTTTATATTACGGGGTTCTATAACGAGAAGTCTAACATTACATAGATTTTGATGAGTAAAGCCTAGGGTTTTTATAGGTATGTGGGTAACTGGGTATGGTAATTTTTTACGTGGACTCGTTCAATGATGCTTTCGGATTACTCATCTTTCAATCGTCAATGTAATGATCCCAATATGTAGCAAAAAGTCTGACATTTGGTTCAAATCTCAACGTGTTACCCATATTACATTTAATTTTTTTAATACGTGGTTAAATGAAAAAATAATAATAATAATAATATATATATATTATATTAAAAATTACAGTATTTAATATTTTTAATATATTAAATTTCGTGATGCTTTATAATTTTTAATAAAAAATATTATGTATAAATTTTAATTATGTAAAACACACAGTAAAAATGCAGTTTTAAAATCCTCAATTGATTGTAAGCTGCTAAGCAGTCTCCTAATTTTTTACTAAAATAAAAAATAATGATATAATAATGAAGAAGGAATGTCTTTTTTAAGGTATCCTAGAAAAATAGAGAAATTCATGTACATCCACTTACCAACAACATTAGCTCCTTCTCATAATGAGGATTGAATGTATAAATTTTATCTCTTTCCGTTTCTGGCCCCTTCATAAAAACACTCTAGTTTCTACATCTCACTCCGATCGAGTTCCAGGAAAATTTGAAACATTTCGATGTTGACCGTTAATATGTATTACATATGCCATCTTACCCTGCAAAGCCAATCATAAACTGTTGGCGATGCCATTTTGAATTGCATGCATTTGGATTGGATTTTGGGTTTTGAATTTGGAGTTTTGGTCAACAAAATGATTGAGTGTTAAAACGGGCTAATGAACAACTTCATTAGTTGCTTTAAAACATGTTTACCATGTAATATATTAATCATTCTCTCACTTTACACACTCAGGACATGGCAATCATCAACAGGGACAAATACAAACAATTGTAGACAAGAACCGGAAATCGGATTGACCTATTCTCAGCTAAAGGGAAATGAAACGATGGTGAGTTGGGACGGACATAACTGGATCTAGCATGTGGCTTGTAGTTTTGTTGCATATGCTATACCATATAGCTAGGCATAAATATATATATATATATATATATATATATATATATATATATATATATATATATATATATACAATATTTCTAAATGGCTTAGGTCACTGGCAAATATATAATAAATTTGAAACAGGTGGATGAGCATAATTATGGAGGCCTGTCAAATTGCATGAAGGAGAGTTTGGATTCTACCCCTTTGTCACGTTCCGAGGCGATTCTTGACCTTGAATTCACCCTTGGAAGATCCAGTTGGCAAACAGAACACGCCGAATCATCAAGAGAGTTAACTCTTCTCAAGTGTTAAAATTAAATAAGCACCACCCCTTTCCTTGTCACTAAAATACCGTACTTGATAGGTGGAGGGGAAAGAGGAATATATATACATATATTATTCCATGTGAATGATATATATATATATTTCTTAGTTGTGACTGGGAAGAGAGATGAGGAATGGGATAAAGGCTTTGCTACAAAACATATGCTTCAGTCCAAAGAATTTCAGGCACTGTCTTTGATGTCATTTTCGGTGCAAGGTATATAACATTAAAAGAAAATTAGAATGCCTCTTTCAGGCCATGGACCATGGGTTATAGTTAGGCTAAATAGGACCCATTTTGGAATGCTGATTTTGGACAGGTGGGTCAAGTTTTATGCCAGATTATCATAACATCCTTCTCATCATATCTGTACCCGAGAGAGCCTTACACTTGCATGTTTAGCTTCAAACAAATGGAAATTATTTTTCTCGTTAACTCAAATTCTCAAGTTACTCCTCTTCTTGTAGTATATTTGGGTTCACGTCAAATTCACTTAATTACAAGTTATAACTTTGAATTAAAATGAAATTTAACGTGATTCAATGAGTTTTTCAAACTGCACTTCTTCTTCCTCTCTCTCCCTGCCATCTTTCCTTTTAACCTTTTAGGCTTTTACTTTCATACCCCAGCTTTGTTATTTGTCAGTTAAAGTGCAACACATTCTTCACAAAATATATATGATCAGATAAATTACTTCACCATCGTTTCACTCTTGTACATCGACAATCAAAAGTCATTCTATTGCGGTCAAATATGCATAAATTAAATTATGACGCTTTTGTGTTTTATACATTGAAGGCCAAATTTTCACATAAATCATTAGTTTCAGATTTTTTTTAATAATTTAAATTACTATTTTTCTTGGTTTATCTCTCTACCTTCATTTATTGAAAGATCCAGTAGCTAGGTTATCAATTCATTAAGGGGAATATTAATTAGTATTATTTTGCTACTAGTGAATGAATCAATAACTAAAAAAAATATTAATAGTATATCTCTATTGTAAATCTTAAAGCATTTCAAAATATTTTTTAATTAGTACTCTATATATACTAATTAGTAAGATCCATTCTCTTAACCAGGACATTCTATTAATATTCTTCTCATCACTAACTCAACTGGAAAAAAAAAAAAACAAGTGTTTATTTTTGCCTGCGAAGTTTTTGTGTTGGTAAAATATATACCTTTAAAATGCATGTTAAAATTAAGAGGGAAAAAAAAAAATAGAAACACTCTTACATTTTAGAAAAATCAGAACCCTAACAACATTGTCAACCATCCCTTCAAGGGGATCTCTTCTCCATGGGGGAAGGCTTCCTACCATTATAGGTAACTAGGTTCTCTTCTCTCTTTAATGGATTTTTTCCCCTTTTCTTTCTTCTCTTCCATTTCTGTTCACTTTGTATTTTCCTTTAACCCCATTAGCTCTTTCTCTTCCTGCTTCCCAAGATCCCACCAACATTAGTTCTCCAGCTAATCAACTGCCGCAATTGAATAAACTCCTGTGATATTTTGGCCTTCCTCGTTAATCTTAAACTGTTTACAACGCTGATAGAGCTCGCTAAGCTAAGATAAAGCAACAACAAGAAGAAGCAACGACGAAAGAAGAAAAATTGGGAAACATTTTGTGCTATGTAGCTTTTTTTAATGCCAAGGTTAGCAAGTGATGGAGAATATGGGTTTGCTTGCTTTGCTTTGTTGTTTGTCCAAAATTAATGTTTGTTTGGTTCATGTGTTTTGAGTAATCATGCTATATTTTGTTATGAGCATGTTTATCTAATATTAGTGCCACTAAACTGCATTCGCTCCTTAATCTAACTAACTTTGACAAAAAAAAAAGAAAGAAAGCATGTTACAATTAATTAACCTTGAAATAGTTTTTTTTAACTTATAAAATGTCATTAAAAATATTTTTTAAGAAATAAACGGTAAAAAACAAACAAAAGCACTGAGTGTTTGACTTTTATATTTCCCAAGTGCTTGCTGCTTACTTAGTATTGTTCTTCGTTTTTGTCAAATTTTGAATAAAAGACTCTCTGTCGCTCCCTATGCCTTAGCCCATTAGAAAACTTTTCTCGTGGGCTAAAGTTTGGTCTGCAGATTTGCACAAATTTAGAAGCATGTGATATTGAAAGCATCGTCCCTTCTTTTGTACCAAATATAAAATGATAGAAGGCCCGCCCATATGGTCCTACACGTCACGATTTTGAACATTTTCAGTATAGATATATTTTTTTTACGGGACAATCTTATTTAAAATTAACTTTTTGAATGATTTATATTTTTATATACAAAACTTAAAATTAGACACTACTTAAGGAAAAAAAAAATTTATATGACTTCAATTATTTGTTGGTGGAAATGTTATGATACATGTATTTAAATCAAATTTCTTGTCATTAATAACAAAAAAGTAAAGAATTCTCTATTCTTTTATTATTTGTAGGATAATGTTAATATCAGTTTAAGGTTTGGTTTTAATTATATATAAATAATAATTTTTTATTATATTTTATATAATAAATTATTTTTATTTTAAATGCTTAAAATTAATACTAACCAAATAGTCATTTTAAGGAATTTTCTGTCATGCTACGGTTCTTTAAATTCTTACAGGTATCATGGTTTTCCAAAATATTTTTTGGATGTTGGTTTTTAGGTTTTTGAAGATATAAATTACATGTTTAATTTCATTTTTTTCCTTATATTTTACAGTATATGTGAATTTTCATAATTTTAATTGATTACCTTTAGTCATTATAGTTAATTTTTAGAATATTTGAATTAATTTATTCACTTCAAAATTTTATTTAATAATTACTTAAAATATAATGAAGGTATGCCATTTTATTGATTTATAAACATAAGTAAAGAAAATATATACACAATATTTAAATATAAATATAAATATAAAATATAATAAAATAATTAATTTTAAGGTGAATAACTTAATTTAAATCTTTAAAAATTAGAAAGAATAAATATAAACAATTAAAAATAAAAAAATAAATTATAATTATATAAATTTTTTTATGTTTTACAATAGGTTAACTGATGTTTTGGTACTCGTGAGGGTTTCAAAAGATAGTTTCTTGGAGAAGGAATGCCTACCGAGAAGCTCTGCTAGGGTTTTCAACCCTCAGCCTTCCCGGCTTGAGGGATTCTAATCATTGCAAGTCCCTTTGAGATTTCGAAGCATCGATTCGGCTAAGGTCTTCCGCAAACCCTGGCTTCCTTTACTCTTCATCTCAGTGCCATCGATCTTGAAGAAGTGGGTTTTGCTAGGAAAGGTTTCATCTTGAAACCTAGTCGTGTTCAAGGGAGGACCGGGTGGCTCACCAAAAAGTAGAGAAACATTCTATGAAGGAGGTTGACTTAATGGATAGAAGCATAAAAAAGGTTAAACTAGCACTACCAAATTATGCAGAGTCTCTGGAAGCGAACATGCAACTAGAAAGTAAGAAGGAAGCTATGGAAGATCAGGTGCTTTCAAACCCTAATATTTTTACTAAAGTTTCCTATAAAGATAAAGTGTTTTCAGTTAAAGACCTAGAAATGACGCTAGGGAATAATGATATTGTTAATACTGTCTTAGAAGAGTTAAATATTAGTCCTGAAACTGATGAACAAGGTAGCCCTAAAAATGACCAAAATCTATGTCCTAATCTAAGAGTTCTCTTAGAAGACTATGAACAATGGTGTTCTCCTTGAAAATACTCCTTGATAGTTTAATTGCTAGGAAAATTAGTAAGCTTCAATTATCTAAATTAGAAATTATGCAGCCTTTGGGGGCAAAATGGTCCCCTTAAAATTTTAGATTTGAATAATGAGTATTTTCTACTTAGATTTGAGACCACTGAGGATTACAAATATGCATTATTTGAGGAAACTTGGTTAATTCTAGACCACGACCTCCTAGTCCAGCGCTGAAGGCCTCTATTCAAGCCTAAAGACCATACGTTTAGGAAGTTAGCTGTCTGGGTTCGTATCCCAGATCTTTCCCTTGAACTATATAATGAAAAGTTCCTATGGCAAGTTAGATCCTGCTTAGGTGTAATGCTGAAAATTAACTTGAATACTTTTCTCCTTTCTAAAGGTATGTTTGCTAGGATTTGTGTAGAACTTGACCTTAGAAAAAAAATTAGTTCCTACTTTCAGAGTCCTAGGCCAAGAGTTTAAAGTAGAATACGAGGGTCTGTACCTTATATGCTTCCATTTTGACCAATTAAGAAAAAGATAGGTACCCGTTGACCAAATTCAACCCCTTCTCATAGTGAGACAAGTAAGGAAGGAAGCTTAGGTTTGAGTTTGATATTCTGGGAAACTCAAGCCTAGACCTTAAACATAATTTAGAAACAAATATAAATAAAACCCTAGGACACCTAAATAGGAATGTGGAGGAAGGTACAAATCTAAAGGAATTTGGAAAGAAAAAACCTGCTAGGCCTAGTAATCATCCAAGAATAACTAGGTGAGAATCTTAGTAACTCTTGGAAATCTCAAGATTCAATAGTACAATTTCCAATTGATAAGCCTTCTGATCTAGTTCCACCTATGGACATAGATATCCATGTAGTTAAAATTATCCTCTTTGAGCCTTGTAAGTCCTCTAATCAGGCACCTCACAGCATCTTACAGATGTAATATAATTGTTTTGTTATTATCCATGAATTATTTTTTCTGGAATTGTAGAGGGGCTGATAGTAAAACTTTTTATAGACTTGTTAATGCTCTAATTTTCATGTATAAATTATATTTCATTGCCTTATTTGAACCTAGGGTTAGTTTTGCTAAAGTTGAGTTGATCATTAAGAAAATTAATTTTGATAAGTGTGAAATAATGGATGTTGTTGGGTACTCTGGAGCCATTTGGTGCCTCTAGAATAGTAAAAAGGTATTAGTCTCTCTAATTGATAAGACAAAATATTTCATTCACCTTAGTGTTAAAACACCTGGGTATAGGGACTAGATCTTGTCTTTTATCTATGTTAGTCCTCAAGAACATTATAGGGCAACTTATTGGGAGGATTTAACTAAATTTAGTTCAACTATCAGATGCCGCTAGGCCCTAGTTGGAGACTTTAACTCTATCTTGTATAATAACAAAAAAGTAGGGAGTAAACCACCAAATTATAAAAGTATTAATAGATTTACTGACTGTCTCTTACAATATGGTCTCTTTGACCTGAGTTTCAAAGGAAACTCATTTACCTGGCATAAAGGAAATCTTAAGGAAAGGCTGGATATGGTTGTTATGAATAACTCTTGGCATAGGAACTTTATTAATAGCTCTGTCATACACATTCCCCTTCTAAAATCCGATCACTCAGACCTATGGTTGAAAATCCCTAATGGAAAATTCCCCACCCAACAATCTAACAACTTTAAATTCCTTGTTTCTTGGCTCTCTCATCCTGACTTCCATAATCAAGTAAAGAATTCTTGGATACCTTCTAAATCATGGGTAGACAATGTCTCAAATTTTAAAACTAACATTTCTGATTATAACACAATTGTTTTTGGTAATATTTTTCAAAGAAAAAAATTACTGTATAGAATAGAGGGTATTTCCAACAAGTTAGGTTCTGAAACTAATCATTTCTTTACCAATGTTATGAAAACCCTTTGGAGAGAGTATCAGCTCACTTTGGACCGGAAGGAAACTTATTGGTATCACTAATATAGAGCTGATTGGTTGACCTTAGGAGTTAGGAATACCAAGTTCTTCCATAGGGCTGTTATAGGTAAGAGAAAGAAAAATCAAATTGAGGCTTTAAAGGATGACAACCAGAATTGGATTTATGACTCCACTGATCTCAAAATCCTGACTTTAGATTACTTTTAGTTTTTATACTATGATCCCAATCCCCAAAATTTTATTCTATACACTCAATCTTCCTTTCCTCCTTTGAGAGATTTTGATAATAGGCTTCTCTCTCTTGAAGCTTCCATAGATGAGATTAAGATGACCTTATTCAGTATTGAGAATTTTAAGGCTTCGGATTTGATGGCCTTCATGCCCTATTTTTTAAGAATCAATGGAAAGTGTTAAGCAACTTTATTTATGAGTTTGTGTTGTCTGTGTTTCATGGTCCCAAGAGAGTTATTGAGGTTAATAATCCCTAAATCTAAAAGCCTTGAGTCTATTAGGCAATTTAGGCTCATTTACTTGTGTAATGTGATCTATAAGATAGTTACCAAAATTCTGGCTAATAGACTAAGAGGCTCCCTGTCTCACTTGATCTTTGTCAGCCAATGCAGTTTCATCCTTGATAGACAAGGGATTGATAACTTCTTAATTCTTTAGGAAATTGTTCACTCTTTCCATAAGCTTAGGGGTAGAAGTGGGTTTATGATATTAAAACTGAATTTAGAAAAGCTCATGATAAGCTTAGATGGAATTTTATCATAGGTACCTTAAAAAGATAGACTTTCATACTGTTATTATTAATCTCATTCAAGCTTGTATCACTTCTTCTTCAATGGCTATTAATTGGAATAATAGTACTACTAAAACCTTCCAGCCTACTAAAGGCATTTGTCAAGGGTACCTTATATCCCTTTATTTATTTGTTCTATGTATTGAAAGACTTACCCATCTTATCCAAGACAGTATCCACAATAAAGAGTGGGTCTTACTTTCCTTTGGATCTCATGATCTGCATATATCTCACCTTCTTTTTGCAGATGTCATCATTCTGATTGGTAAGGCTGACTTGTATCAAGTCTCAATTATTCAAGACACTCTAAATTCTTTCTGTCAAGCTTTAGGTTTGAAAGTTAACACTGATAAACTGTCTTTGTTTTTCTCCAAAAATACTGACCTAACTCTTAGGCAGAATATTAGTGGGCTTTTGGGTATTAAACCTTTTAGTCAGATTGGTAGAGATATCTTGGTATTCCCATCACTCATCATAAACTCTCAAGGATTTATTTTTCCTTTTTAATTGATAAAATTAGGAAAAAACTTTTCCTATAGAAGATGAAAACCCTCTTCTTGGCAAGTAGGGTGACTTTAGCCTAATCTTGCCTCTTAAGTATACCTTTTTATTTAATGCAAATTGCCCTCCTTCCAGTAGCTGTGTGTAATGAGATTAACAGCCTGTGCAAGAAATTTATTTGGGGATCCTTGGATACTAGAAAATGTCATTTGATTGGTTGGGACAAATTATGTAAACCTAAGAATGAGAGAGGATTAGGTTTTAGGAATCTCAATATGCTTAACAAAGCTTACGTAATGAAACTTTGCTGGAGACTTTACTCATCCCTTAATGACCTTTGAACTCAAGTCTTATGTAAAAAATACAGGTTTTATGTAGGCCAACATTTGCCTCCTAGGGAAAATAGCAGGACTTCACATCTTTGGGCTTTACATCTCTGGAATGGCAAAGCTTCAACTTGGCCTCTGTTTTTGAAAGGTCTCAACTAGGGGTTAGGAGATGGTTGCCAAGTTAGATTTTGGGTTGACCATTGGATTCCTTCTTTTCTTAATTTGCAATCCCTTTCCTTGTATCCAGTTCCTGTGGCTCTTTTCTCTGATAAGAGCAATTGGGACTGGTTTAAACTTAAGTCTCTTCTTCCTACTCATGTCTGTCAAGAAATTGCAAAGCTTAATCTTCATAAATTATTGGCCAGACCTGATTCAGCCTCTTGGGCCTTATCTAGTAATGGAGTTTTTTTTTTCCCATTAAAACTACATATCAATTAATTTTCCAACACTGTCACTTGCCTACCCCCTTGATGTGTTTAGTCCTATTTGAAAATAGAAAGGCTCTCTCAAAGTGAATTTTTTCCTTTGAAAAATATCTCATGGTAGGTTGCTTACCAATGCAAAAAGAGCTAAAAGTGGAATGACTTTTATAGCTGCTTGCCCTAGGTGTAGGGTTGTTGAGAAATCTATAATACATGTCTTGCGTGACTGTTTTTATGCTAGAAAAGTTTGGAATTACTTTATTTTTTTTGATCAACGGTCTTGGTCTTTCTTTGCTGGATTATTTGATTGGGTCTATACAAATCTATTTAATCCTTTTTTGAGTAAATTCTCAAATTGGTAGCAGCTTTTTGGTTTAATTACTTTGGCATTTATGGAAACTTAAGAATGCTTTTGTTTTTCAAAATTCTTCTGCTTTTACTCTTTCTATGATTTGGCAAATTGTGCATGATACTGAGTATACTATTTTGTATTACAAGAACCCTCACCTTTCCTTTCCCAGATGTGCCATGGACCAAGCTAGGATTCGTTGGGTTCCCCCTCCAAGGGGTCAGTTCAAATTAAACATAAAAAGACACTGTCTTTCAATTCTCCAATTGTTGCCTGTGGTGGCCTTTTTAGGGACTGGAACAGAAATTTTGTAGCTAGTTTCTATTGCTCCTTACCCCTTTGCACTCCCCTTGGAGCTGAACTCTGGGGCATGTGTTATGGTCTTCAAATATTTTTGCAATATACTGATCAAAACATATGTTGGTTGGAAACTAATTCCCGTGAAGCTTTGCAATCCATCCAACAAGTTCAGAGCTCTTCTCACCCTTTTTTTCATGTCATATGTAAAATTAGGGATAATATTAGTCTTGTTAAGTCTATTAAACTGGGCTATGTATTTAGGAAAGCCAACCATTATGCAAACAAATTGGCTAAATCTGGTCTTAAATCCATTTCCCCTTTTTTTAGTTTTGAAGAAGCTCCTGGTGAATTGCTTCTCTTTCTGTGTTTAGATTGGTGTGGTGGTTAGACCTCTAGATCTACCTCTTAGCTTGTTTTGTGTCTTGGACTCTTTACTCCTTTTATAGCAAAAATAAATAAAAAAAAAATTAAAATTCACATACATTAAAATATAAGACAAAAGTATAATTATATTTATGATATTTGATTTATAAATAAAGAGTAACACATTTATATCTTTTTATTATATTTTTATTAATCTTATTAATATCTTATGAAGTAAATATTGCATAAAAATATTTCAATTAATACATTGAAAATATAAAATATTTTTAGTCAATGTATATGAAAATAGAGAAAGATATTTTAGAGTGATTTTAAAAAAATAAAAAAGTAAATTACATATTATTAGAAAATAATATATAAGTATATGAAATGTGCTACTTGATCTTGATATAAATTATCAACATTGATTGATTGGACTCAGCATTTATGGAACAAAATGATCAGCAGGACCATTGAGGGGAAATAATGGGTCAATATATTGTAGCCCAAACCAAACTTAAGAACAACTTTCTAATTCCGTAGTCAGTCGAATATAAAGTTTTGTTTGTTGAAAATTCTTGTTTTCTGAAATTTCTTATCCGTGCTTTCCTTCTCTGAAAAAATATAATCATTAATGTATATTTTCATATTAATGATTGGTACAACATATTATCATCTATCACTTGTATTTTTATTTTTTTTTATCTTCTGAATTCCGTAATTGTTTCACTAATAATCTTTAAGGAATACAATTATAGGTATAATGTTGGGTAATGATTCAAAATTAGTAAAATTATTATTATTATTATTGTAAAAGTAGATATGAATTTCTAAGATTGATTTAAAAAAAGTTTAAATACAATTTTAATTTTTATAAATATAGTACATTTGTTATAAATTTTTATAAATTTTTTTATTAAAATTTAATTCTTAAAATGTTTAGATGTTAAGATTTAATTTCATCTCTTATTTTGTTAAATGCTAAACTTACTTATAAAAAGTAAGCTCAACACTTATAAGTTGTTACTTGTTATTTAATTTTTTTAAACATTTCAAATTTAATTAAATTTTTATTCTATCAATATTTATAGACTTGTATGTAAATATTAATTTAAATAATAAATATTACAATGATGAGTTATTCTTCTGTTAAATAACTTAACATTTAATAGAAAAAGAGTTGGCAATAAAAATTAAACTTTACCAATTTTTTTTATAATAACTTATTATAAAATATGTTATATTTATAAGAATTAAAAATATAATTAAAAATAAAATATTTTAAAAAGTTAAACAATGTAGCATGTAGCAGTGATACGAGAGTGCTGAAATAATTCTCTATCATCTAACTTAATATTTAAAAAGAACTTTAACATTTTATTATTTCAAGGACTAAATCTTAAAAAAAAAATTATAAAAATTTATTACAAAATATGTTACATTTATAGAAATCAAAACTATATTAAAAAATGTTATTTATTTTTAGTGAAAGAGAATAGCCACTATAATAAAAGAAGAAATAAATTTATTTTTATTCAATTTTAGAGTAAAATTTATTAGTATAAATTTTTTAGGTATGATACCAAAAAAATTTTTTAGAATAACACAGCACACACCTTTAATTATAGTGTATTATTCACTACTATATTTATTATATTTATTTATGTTGTTGTGTTAATATCATGTATACTATTATATTTATTATATTTAATCTACCTGTGATTACTATTTCTCGTCTAAATCATACACGAGCTTCTTTTATTCACAAACTATAATTTTACAGCCTTTGCTTTTGACAACGGTGCTTTGGCACAGATTGATAATACTTATATTGTAATTAACAAGAAATCGTTATTTCTAGTAGATAAATAGAAGAAAAAAAACCTAGAATTCATTCACTCGAAAATTTTAAATATTAATATTAATAAATATTTTAGGATATCGGTTAATTAAAAAATAAAAAAGTATAGAAAGATATAATATTTAATGTTATTAATATAACATTATTATCGTTCTTAATACGAAATTTTAATTTATTAATTTTCAATCAGTATTTAAAAATATGCATTAACAAGTTTTAAAATTGTAATTAAGTTTGCAAATACTATGAACTTTTAATCATAAATATGGTATGAATGCATGGATGATAAAAACTCTATTCAAAAAGTAATGTTTGTGCACTATATATTATCTTATGTGTGACAGTCCCTTTCAAAGAGGGTTGTGTGGAACATAGGAATATTACAGGCACCATTAAATTGCTTTGAACAACAGATAATTTTTGGTCCTACTAACATAACAATATGTCTTCCCCATCTTTATGTTCACCACTAAAAACAAAGTGCATGATACGTCATTCATGATTATTTCTGGGATTGAGTGTTTATATTAGTTATTGGATTCATCTCTGCCACCAACTTCTAGTATCATGAATATTAAAGAAATGCTATTTGTACAATTTTTATTACAACATAAAAGAATAAATTAAAAAATAGAAAAAAAGAGAGGATAAAATGAGTAATATGTCATAAACAATATTATTATAAAAATTTATTGTGAGAATATTTTGTCTCACCTCCACGCCGACCCTTGTCGACATAACTCCAACCTTCGCATTCATATTGCTGATAATTTATCTTCAAACCCCAAAAAGACCATTGAAGCATAGGGCACCAAACAAGAGTGTTCACATTCTCATATTTCAAGTTTTAACTTCTTTCACTTTTGGAACATAAGTCATCAAGTTCAAGACACTTATGTCAAATAGAATTATAAATTGAAATGCATCCCATGCATATAAACTTCATTAAATAGTTATTTCCAAAGAAATTCCATCCATAAAAATATGGAAAATTAAAAATGACATTCAAAGAAATAAAATAAACCTTTGTTAATTCCTAGATACACAGTGAATGGTAAACCTTTCTACTAATATCACAACATTAAACTTGATTTGGAATTAGGAAACTTCAGTAAAAGATATTTATTTTTAATCCTAAATCAAATAAACTCTAATTAAATTTATCATTTACGGCGATCATTAATTTTATATAAATTGGCTATTAACTACTTGTTCATTTTGGATAAATCATCATTCATATTTACTTTGAATTCAGCTATAATTTCAAAAGTCTCAATTGTTATATTGACACTCTTCCATTACTTACCTAACATTTCTAACATTCTTTACACAATGTGAATTTTATTAGACGTGTTATGTATACAACATCAATGCTAAATACACATATACTCAAACAGTTATATTACTAAATGCGGATGAGAATAATCTTCCTTAACTAACAAATATATATATATATATATATATATATATATATATATATATATATATATATATATATATATATATATAAGAAACCCTTTAACCCCAGTATCTATGTTATCTTACTTCAGAAATCTAAAGTCAATGACACTTCTTATTTTTTAAAATTTTAAAAAATTGAAGGAATTATATTATGATTTTTAAATAAGAATTTCATAAGGACCAATGGTATGAAATTATTAACTATAAATATCTGACTAACAGAAAAATCTGTTGAAACAACAGCTGAAATTTGAAAATAATGTTAAATGTACCGTTTTAAAAGGTATAAAATTTATATTGACATTTTGTAATTTTTTTTTTAGTTTTCTAAAGTTTGAAGCTAATTAAGAAAATAGTGTGAAGATACTTTTTTTTTGTTTTAATTAATTTTTAGTAAGAAGCTATTTTATTAACTAATTGATATTTGTACTCACAAAATTATATTCGTCTTAACTTAGTATGAGTATGTTTATATTTTTTTTATATTTTTATATAAATATTTTTTTATATATATATATGAGTTTTAAATTCTCCATAAACTTTCTCTAATTATATATGTTCTATTTATAAAGAAAAAGAAAAAAAAGTGTGAAAATACTTTTTTAAGTTAAAATTTTTACAATTACATTTAATTAAGATAAACATATTTCTTTATAACAAAGTTAAAAAATTTTAAAATAGTATTTTTTTTCTTTTATTAAGTTGATTATTTTAAAATCATATTAAATATTTTTATTTTTTAAAATCAGACTTATATATATATATGTGAAATAAAAAAATTATAACATGAAAAAATAAAAAAAATAAAAATATTATCTCAATTCTATTTATAAAAAATTCAACCATCAGTAGTGTACAGTTCTCTTCGCTGTTATCGTTTCGTTTATACTTGAAATAGCAAGACGATTAAACTTGTCAAATGGTTGTTGTCATATCTAACAAATTATTACTTTTTTATATTTTGTTTGCCGATTTTAAAGTTATTAATTATATTTTTACATAATTGTTGAGTATGTTATACACTTATTATAAATGAAATAATAAATATTAAATTAAAAAATTTAAATAATTCTAATATAAATAAAACTGTTAAATATATTTTTGCAATCATGTATTATCTTTTAGCGTAAATAAATAAATAAAATATATGGTCCATGTATTAGCAAGTGTTGTCACGCGTCAGGGGTCCTTGGTAGATGATCCACATTCATTACATCATAACTAAGAGCACATGGTATTGGCGAGATCAATCGTGCTCGAAAAGGATTGTCATAATGCTGCTTTTTTATTTCCCCTCATCTCTCCGCAGCTGAGTTTGTTGTCCCTCTCCATACATTTTTCACCGATTCTTATCCGTCAATATCAATTATTATTAGCAGTAAGTAATCACAGTTATTATCTCTTTCAAATAACATCGCTTTCATCTCTAATACTCTATCTAAATAATATATTAAACAAAATAATATCAAACTAATCGATTACACAAGTCTATTTTTCTTGGATATTTAAAACTGATTTTTTAAAGTAATGTCCGAAGATTAAAAATTGTATTTTATGCTCTTTGATGTAAAATAATTATAACTTTAAATATTATATTGAATATATATAATCGATAATGAAGACCAGTAATTTATTTTAAAAAATATAAATATTATTGAATTTTAAAAATATTTGAACAATTATAGCTGTTAATTTAAAAAGATTACAAGACATCTTTTTGAATTTATAGATATCATAGTAAATTTTTTTATTTAATTATCTTTGTATAATATTTGAAAACTTTTTCTGAATTATAGAAAAAAAGATAGAATATCGTTTTTCAAGCTTGTGGATGAATGCTCTTCTATTTAAGTAAGTTACTTCTCCTGGAGGGTTGCTTCGAGACAATAGAGGGACATTTGTGGTTGATTTTTTTCATTATGCTTGATCTATGTTCTCCTTTGTATGTTGAATCATGGAAATTATTTTTGGGAGTCAAGCTTATTTATAGATAAGATATTCAAGTTATTTTAATTGAAAGTGATTCTAAAGAGGTTTTGATTTTAATTTTGAATATTTAAAACTATACTCATACCCTTTATTTTCTAACCCAGAATGTTAAGGAAACTTTGAAATCTATTTAGTTTGTTAGACTTGTCCACATTTATAGGAAGACTAATCAATATGCTGATAAGCTTGCTAAATTAAGTTTAATAGTCTTTTTTCTTTACCTTTTATGAATAGCTTTTTGTTAAGTTGTATCCTTTTATTTACGATAAAAAATGACAGTTTGCAAACAAATAATCCAAGAACAATCTGGGAACTGGATTTAGGTCTTCTTGGATTCTTTTAAGTGTGTTGTTAACGTAACAATAAAATAAACATTGTAAAATCAACAATTTAGCAGGAACAGTGAATAATAAATACGTAAAACTGAATCAATCGTAGAGGTTTTTACAGAAACTTACTTAAACAAGAACTAAAATTACAGGAACAGAAAGCAAAGCAAAGCAAATTAAAAGTAAATGTAGGAATGTAAATGTGTAGAAACATAAACGAACGACTCTTCACAACGATGAACAACGACCACCGTGAGCCTTCTGGTCGCTAGTGTCTGGCGTGGTGTAGGGTTTAGCATGCAGAGATTTTTAGGTGTGGTGTCTAGGTGCAAAAAGTCATCTTTTGTAGAATGAAATTTTGGAGTATTTATAAACAGAAGAACCACTACAGTTTTCCTTCTTTTGCGAGCACTTCTTAATAACTGCCTTCAACTACTGATGTCCATTATCTATGATTGTTTGTGATCATGCTGTCAGTTGGGACTTATTCCATAACCGCTATCGCCCACGATCTTTCTTCATGTAGTTGAACTTTTGCCTGGTGGTAACTGTTGATAACCGTTGGTGACCGTTTCTGAGCCTTGCAATGCTTTTGAATCCTATCTGGACTTTTGTTTTCTCTCTTTCGAGCAGTTCTGGGAGAAATCTAAGAGGCTTATTTAGTATTATGACCTTAGAATAATTTTCCTTTGACTTCCCTTTTCGACTGAATCTGAGAAATTTTAGAACTCTTCTTGGCCTCATGGACTTAGAATATTTCTTCTATTATTCCTATTTTTCGAACAATTCTAGAAGAAATCTGGAGCTCAAATATTTTTGTAGACTTAAAATATTTTCTGACCACTTCTTATTTTTTGAGCAACTTTTGGGTGTCATAGGGTTGAAAACTCCTCAAAACTTCTCAAAAAAACTTCCAGTCTTGTGGACTCAGAATATTTTCCTGTCTTTCAAGCAATTTTGAAGGAAATCAAGGATGTGGAAAAACTCTTTAAAACAACTCAAAATGTGACTTTTTCAGCAGAAATTTAAGGTTCTAAACAACTTTTCAGCACTTCTTGGATTCAAGCCTACTTTTTACTAAAGAATGAGGCTCATTTTTTTATCCTTTAAAACTCGTCGAAATGTAACTTCTTCCAATATGTTTTTATAACTTAGAAAATTTTTCTTGGGTCATTCGAGCTACCTTTCTGAGCCACTTCTCGAGGAGGAGAAGCTGGCTATTTGGAAATCCCAAGTACTCTTCCCTTTTTCATTAGACTCGAAACCTCATGCATTTTTAGGTCTTTTTATTCCTTAAGAATCTGTTGAGTCTCCTTTTTCTGCTGATAGGGTCTTAGCATTCTCCTCAAAGTATAACTTAGATTCTCTCGAGAATGCTCAAAAAATATTTCGAACCATGCCTTCTGTAACCAAAGACTTGTATTTGCCTTGGTTAGATAGAGTCGAGAGCGAAAAACAAGATAGCTGGAGAGCCATAGGAATTTATGATGTCATTCAATTGTCTAGGTACAATTTATCTTACAATTTTCCTATGATCATGAGTTCTCTTTACTTTTGGGATCGAGCAACTAGCTCTTTCCACTTACCTTGTGGTATGATTACTCCAACTATTTTCAATATTGCAGCCATTACTGGGCTCAGACCGACTGCTCCTTCATTTCGACCAGATTCTCATCCCAATAACCTTGATGTTATCCCTAACTTCTAAAAACACTCCTACCAACTCTTCATTACTTTGAATATGAATTGAGATGGCCCCGTTACTTATGAGGAACATGTTGCTTTCCTGATGTTTTGGCTTTCTGCATATATTTTTTGCTCGAGATCACTCCAAGTGCCAAAAACACTCCTTACTTTAGCCCAACTTTTGCATCAAGAGTCCTTGATATGTCTTGGGAAGCTTATTTTAGGGAATTTATATGAAAACTTAAATGAAGCAGTAGTTTCATTTAGGTCTAATGACTTTCCTTCGGTCATTAGTGGGCCTTTTTGGCTGCTTTAGCTTTGGCTAAATGCTATCTTTGAAGAGAAATTACAGAGCTCTGAAAGGTAGGGCCAATATTTTAAGTTTTCTTGTCTCTTCATACTTTTACTCCTCAACTTGCTCCTTTTTTTGCTCAAAAGGTAAGGCCAGTTTGGTTTAAGCGCCTTTTTTCTTCGAAAACTCCAAGTGCCCAATCTGAGAGTTTAATGACATTGAGACAATTTCTTTCATGTCAGCTTCTTTTTTGTAGTTTCACCCCAAACCCTATCAGGTGGTTGCCTATCAACCAAATTTGGTGGCTCGACAATTCATCCTGGACCAATTGAAGCCTTCTTTCATGTTAGAGGGGTCTAATCAAGACATTCTTGAAAATGCTCGAAAGAGCATTGATGATGTGAATGAGGCTATTAGTTTCTTCCAAAAATGTAGGCAGAAATTTCTTTTGTCGAGTTCGAACCAATCTACCATTGTACCAGCACTTTTCAAAGTTGGTGGTCTCCTTATTATTGTCAACATGAAATTTTTGTCAAGGTATACAACTAGAAGATGACTTCTGCTTTTCTTTATTTCAGAAAGGGGATCCAAAAGCCAAGACGAAAGTTATGCATATTCGAGAAATTCAATCTTTTGAGCGATTTTTAAAGTACTTTACTTACCACAAAGAATATCTCAAACTATTTTTGAAGCTGCTCTTTCCTTAAGAGAGAAGAAAAAAAGAAAGAGTAAATAAGTACAAAGAATTTCATCCTTTTGACAAGTTTATAGAAGAAACCCTTCAAAAATATTTGACCAACCTTTTCACCTTTGCCAAATTGCAATTTTGCTTTGGCCTTACCAATAATTTCTTCCAAATGGGTAGATTTACATTTGACATTTTTGAATGAATTGTCCCTGCCTAGGAGAGGGGTAACAGCCTCAAAGTTTTCTTTAAAAACTTATTTATATCCTCTTCATCTCAAAATTCAAGATGCAAGAATTATTACAAAGTTCAAATATGGTAAAAAATTTTCCCCCAATTTTTCTCGAAGTCTCCTTTGCGTTTTTAATTTAATCTAACTCGAAATTTTATATTTTGCAGCTCTTCCAACAAAACCTTTTGTTCGTCAATATGACCAAGAAGATTGGGAGGAGGATGAGCCTTCTAAGAAAAAGCAAAAATCTACTCGAAAAGGTTCCTCTTTGTCTACTCTCCAGAAGGGTTCTTCGTCTGCACCCAAAACTGCTTCTGGGGCATCTAAGGTAAATATTTGATTCGGGTTTGACTCTTCTTGAAATAGTTCTAAATTAAGGACTTGTCCTTTTTCTTCCTTTTTTCAGGCTAAGACCACTTCTAAGGCCAAGACTCTAGTCCAGTCCAAAGTTTCTATCGATATGGCTATTTCGACTTTTGTGCAATCGACACCTGATCAACCTTCAATTCCATTAGCGGAGGTAAGTATTATTATGCTAATTTTGAGCAATATTTTACTTTTCAAGCAAATCTTTAACCTTTTCTTTATATTAGGTTTCAACTGGTGACACCCCAAGTGTCAATTCACCTTCCAAGGTTCAGAAAGAACCTAAAAAATGTTTAACTCCAATCCCTGAAGAGACTCGAAAAAGTTCGAGAAAGGATCCTGAAGTGGCTCCCCAAATTTTGGCACAGAGGGATGAAGAAGTTGCTTTAACTTCGAGTTTAGGGACCTTGAGTTCTTCTTCAGGAGATGATACCTTTAGCTCAGCAAGCTCGAGTTCTAAAGATCAGGTTCGACTTGGGCAAGCTCCTTTGGTAAGGAACAAATTTACTTGAAAACCTTTTTTGTAATATGAGTTATTTTTTAATTTCTCTTTTCTAGGCAAACATCGCCTCTGGGCTCACCTAAAGTTGATGTTGTTAATTATCAGTCAGAAGAAGAGGAGTCTTTGCGTGAAGTTGTTCTGATTCCTGCTGAGAAGAGGCCCTAGCTTCCTGAAAATTCTCCAATTTCTGTCGAGGGTCCCTCTAACCTTGCAATCGCTCCACCAGAATCATCAATAAACTCTGAAACAAATTTTGATGATTTTAATGCTATGGTGGAGGAAGACCTAGAAGAGGCCATCGATAAACTTTTGGCTGGTACCTTCACATTTTCATCATCAAAGATGCCCTCGGGGTCACACTACAAAATCTCCAAGCCTATTGAACCTACTGAGAAATTACTCGAATAACTCCGAGCTCTGGTTTTTGAGACAAATTTTATGAAGAATTTGCCCACTGACCAGGTTTTAGTCTCGAAGGTCAAAGATCTGTTGACCTCATTGAAGCAGCAAATTTCTCTCTCTCTTTGTCGATTCTCTGGCCATCATAGACCAAATTTCGAGAGTTGGTGTTGAGCATGTTCGAGCTCACCGCTTCTAAGATTTGCAATAGCTTTTGAATCCTATTTGGACTTTTGTTTTCTATCTTTCGAGCAGTTCTGGAAGAAATCTAAGGGGCTCATATAGCATTATGACCTTAGGATAATTTTTCCTTGACTTTTCTTTTCGACTAATTCTGGAGAATTTTAAAGCTCTTCTTAGCCTCATGCGCTTAGAATATTGCCTCTGTTATTCCTGTTTTTTGAGTAATTCTAGAGAGAATTTGAGCTCAAATAAGTTTGTGGACTCAGAATATTTTCTGACCACTTCCTATTTTTCGAGCAACTTTTGGGTGTCATGGGCTTGAAAACTCCTCAAAAAAACCTCTAATCCTATGGTCTTATAATATTTTCTTGTCTTTTACGCAGTTTTGAAGGAAATCAGGAATGTGACAAAACTCTTTAAAACAACTTGAAATGTGACCTTTTCGACAGAAATTAAGGTTCTAAACAACCTTCTAGCACTTCTTGGATTCAAGCCTACTTTTTACTAAAGAATGAGGCTCATTTTCTGACCCTCTAAAACTTTTCGAAATGTAGCTTCTTCCAATATGTTTTTATAATTTAGAAAATTTTTCTTACCCCGAACACCTTTCTTGAGTGTAGATGTTTTTGACATTTGTACCTATAAGTATTTAGTTTAAATTTTTTTTGTTTTTCTTTAAACTTTTTAACCTCGTTGATTAATAAAAAAAATCATATATATATATAAAAAATAAAAAATTTAATAATAAATTTTTCAATCTCTACCTATTAATTCACACGTTCAATGACAACAATAAATATAGTATTATAAAAATTATATAAATAATAGTAAAAAATTAAGTAAAAACATTTATTTTTAAAATTTAGAATGAGATTAATAAATAAAAATTAAACTAATTGCAAAAAAAAAAATTATTTACGGTAAAAATTACAGATTGTAAATAAATAAATTCAAGAGCAATTTAAAACTAAATTTTAGATTCTCTTTAGATTCTTTTAAGTTTGTTGTAAATGTGATAATGAAATTGGCGTCGTAAAGCAAGTAATTGAGCAGGAATAATAGCAAAATAATGAAGAAATATTTAATTGATGTTAATTGTTGGTAATTGTTCATTGATAGTAATTGTTTTTACCTATTTCCTCACCTTTTGAGCTCCATCTTGTCTTTAGGACCAGAATGATTTTCTTGTCACTTTATATTTTGACAAGTTTTAAGAAGATCTGTTAAAAACTCTCGTGGACTTAAAATAATTACCTTGTCATCTCTTGCTTTTGAAATCTTTGAGCTCTCTCTTGTCTCGTGGACTTAGAATATTTTTTCTTGTTAGTTCTTTTTTTACAAGTTTTTAAGGAAAATTTGTTAGCTCCAAATCTCGAGGACTAGGAATATTTTCCCTCGTCGATACCTATTTCAAACAAGTTTCAACCGAATCTATTGAAGACTCTCTTTTTCGACTAGTTTTGTGTGTTTTCAATCTAGAATTCAAAAAATTCCCCAAACTCTTCGAAAGGCAATCCGCTTTTCAACAAAAATTGAGGCTCTTCTCATTACCTTTCAAAACTCCTCGAATTGTAATATTCTTTTTCGATAAGGAATAAGACTCTTCTCAAGACCCTCTAAATCTCCTCGAAGTGTGGTCTTTTTTTTGACACAGAATGAGAGTCTTCTCTAGACCTTCAAAAACTTCTTGAAGAATAGTTCCTCTAACAAGATTTTAGGACTTAGATATTTTTACAAGTCTATGGTTTATCAAAATGTGGGAACCTAAAAACCTAAGGTTCTTTGATTTTAGTTAAAAGACATAGTTATCTCCTACCACAAAAGTCTAGTAGGGACCTTTGTAACTTAAAAAATTTTCTTTTTCCCAAACAAATTTATATATTATTTTTAGTTAAATTTAATCATAAAAAAATTACTTATAACTATAAAATAAATTTTTTTTAAATATCTCACTTTGCACTTTCCATTTAAAATAGTATCATTTATAATATAAATATTGTCATTGATTTATACAAAATGATTTCATATAAAATATAAATATTGTATACAAACTTACGGTTGTCCACTTTATTCATCCATTATATTCTAATTTATCCGGAGAAGGCAATAACAGAGTCACAGCAGTTGAATAGCCAATTTTCCGGTTTGGGTAGCAATGGGAGCAACTTGGTCCAACTCTTGCTGGTACGTTGAATTACATAATAATTCACTGGAATGAAGCACTTTTTGCATCATTACTACGAGATTTTGTTTTCATTGGAGATTGGAGAAGTAAGGGATGTATTGAAGAAAGCAAAGTAGGTACTCGGATACAATAATTGGGCGGTGGGTGAGATGCTATGTGGCGTTACTAACAACCCATCATTGTCTTATTAGATAATCAAAGCAAATAAAATAATCGTCAATTGCGTCTCTCGTCCTTTTTACATTGTATCTACTCAACCTTTTTTAAAATAAAATTCTGTTTTCAAACAAAAATTACACATCAATTCCTTGAATCATGTTCTCTCTTTTCCTGAAGTAATGTTTTTGTGCTGTTGAAATATTTTATCAAAAATAGAATTGATGTTTACCAATAAAAAATTAACCTATCAAATAGTTGGGCATTGTCAAATGAATAATGCAGGAGCAATGAATCTCACAAGCGTTTTATAACTCACTACCAATGATACTCGTTCAATATATTTTTATATTTTTTTTTAAATTTAAAAGAAAAATAATAAATGAAATGAATATTCTATATATATATATATATATATATTTGGCAGTTGATAAATTTTTTTTCACATAATTTATCTAATATTAATGAGCTTTATTAACTATTGTCAGACGCATATGTTATTTAATAAAATAATATTTAATATTTTAATTAAAAGTTTTTTTAAATTAAAATAATAAACTAATGTTTATTAATTATATTTTCTTTTTCCTGCTTAGGAAAGGGGGCTAATGTTTAGTAATTGTATTTACACTAAGTATTTACGATTTATTGTATAGCTTCATTTTTGTTAACGGAATAACGGTTGTGCCACTCTGTCAAAGTAAATTGCTAATGCGATCATTATCTGTAACATGATGGATTATTACTTGGGAAAAATAATTTTGTTATATACTTTACATATTTTTAAATAATTTTTTTATTATTTTATAAAATAAATGTTAAACAAAAATATATTCATTTAATTTCTTAAAATTATGAAAAATATTTAATATTTTTTATTTAATAATTAGATAAATTCATTGCATGAAGGATAGAAGAATGTGTAAATATTCAGAAAAAAAGAGTTTTTATTTTTTATTACAAGGAAAGATAAAGAACAAACTACATACGGCCTTAAAAATAAAGAGAAAAAAGTTTTACCATTCGATCTTTCATTATTATTATATCTGTATTTTTTACGTTTAAACTTTGACATAAAAATCAGAAAATGATTAGTATTTGATTTTTTTTTTATAAAAATACTTCTTAAATTTTTTATTACATCATTTATTTACTGTACTAATTAATATATCACTTATTTATTATCTTTTACGTCTTAATATATAATAAAATAAAATACTAAAGCGTAAAAAGAAAACAAAAGAGATAGCTTGAAACATATTTTCTGTTTGATATACAAGCTGGGTGGATTCGATGGGCAGAAGAAACCACGTCTAAGATTTTCTTAATATGGCATTAACTATGTCAATATATCATATTAGATATAATTTCATTCATATATATAGCATGTTAAAGTTGCTAACATAAACTCTAATCAATTTTGTTTCCATAAAAGTGTTGTCATCTTAGTTGTACCAGAAGTCAAACATAAGTAGCCATGTAAGTGTAGTATTAGCAGCTTAAAAAGTCAGATAAATACTAGTTAATAAAATTGGACCCAGCTTAATTAACGTAGACACTAACTTGCATAAAATTGGGATCCTAACGTGCATAATATATCAAAGACTTGGTATTATGTTATATAAACCAATAATTAATATGAAATAAATTATTTAAATAAAAAACAAAACTCCTATTTCATATAGTAATGTTGAGTTTTGGGAAGTCAAAGATTGATATAAAATCAAAAGGAAATTTTTTAATCTCAACTAATGTTTTTATGTATATTACTTTTCCAAAAAAATAATAAAAAATTTACAGCACACGATTTATTTCACATTTAATTTATATTTATGCGGTGGCCTATAATTTCCTTTGTGCTACGTCACAGGACTCAGACACCAGGCCCCTACAAAGTAACAAGTAACAACTCCTCAGGGCTCTTAACCCTGGTTAGGTTAACGAACCATGGTTAGAAAATGCCAGTTGGAGACATGGAGGCTCCAAGTTAACTCCGCAAAATAATGCAACGATCGTGGTCACAGTCACACGCAACGCAATGCATACGTGAGAACGAGACAACACACCCGATCCAAACCTTCATTCATTCATTCATCTTCCACTCTTTGAAACTCAAGCACCAATGCTAAGAGACGAAAGCGTAGGTTCTAGAAGTGCAAGGCACAGCGCGACCACCGTCTCCAACAAGGTTCTTGTTGCCGTTAAAGCGGAGAGAGTGATCTCCAACACCGCATTGGCATGGGCACTCACTCATGTCGTTCACTCCAGCGACTCCATCACGCTCCTCGCCGTTTATTCTCCTCTCAAAACTGGTACCTACCTTATTCAATCGATTCAATTTTAATCACAAAATTTAAGTGTTAATTCTTATTACTGGTTCAATTGATTTAACTAAAGTTTGAAGTAATTATGTATGGTTGGTGAATTAATTTGGATAAGGAAATGCTAAGCGGATGTGGTATTTCAGGCAGAAGGTTCTGGAACTTTTCGAGACTCGCCGGAGACTGTACGAATGGACATGCCGGAAAGTTGCCGGAGCGAATTTCCGATATCTCCGAGTCTTGTGCTCAGATGGTGCTTCAGTTGCACAATCAAATTGAGGTAACTTTGAAATTTACATGAACTGAAAAGTTAAAACTATATATATACTGGTTACGGACTAATTAATAACTTGTGTTCGATATTTTGTGCTGCATATTTTATATCAGATTCACATTTTAAAAAAATTATAATAATATTAATGTTAAAATTGACAAATCACGCACTCATATATCAACCGCTTACCCATACCCGCTATCACTGGTACTTTCCACTTTCTCTTTCGAATTTTTTGCTTCGGCTCTTAACGTTTAGCACGAAAACGACTTGGATTTCTTTAACCTGGATTTTTACTCGCCGAATCGGTTGTTTATCTTTTTCTTTTTTTTATGACTTTATCATATGTTCACGCTGTCGGTTTTGTCTCATTCTCTTTCTTTCTTTCTTTTTCATGGACGGAGGCAAATATTTTGGAGAATAAATTTTAACTAATAATTTTTGTCCATTTTATTTATATCAATCACTTAAAATGTAGTTTCTTCACCAAAAAAGACAATGTATATGCTATCGGTTTTGTTTTTCTGTAACCTGTCAGAGTTGAGGAAGTTTCTGATTCCTTCCAATCAGCTGTACCGGTTTGGCTGTAGTATGTTCGATTCACATCTGCTTTAGAAATATTGTCTTGATAAAGATCTTAATGATTTATCAATAATTGCACATGCATAAAGCTTCGTAAAACTAGCCAGAAAAAAAAAAAAAGTTAACGCTCGTCCATTTAAGGTTAAGGTAGCCAAACGGGGAAAAGAAATTGTCATTTTATATATGAGAAGATAATAATTATCTGATTGAGGAGGTGTAAAGGCTATTCAAAGTTATTTGTTTTAATTAGTTTATATTCTGACAATTATAAAATTTAGGCGAAGGTATATGTACGGACGCATCACTTGGGAAAAACTAACCGTATAAAAAATGGACAGTTATTTAAAAAAAAAAAAAAAAAAAACATGTACTCTAAGAAGACGAGAAATTTTCTACATAATGGGCGCGCGTTGTTGGTACAAATTGATTGAGTACTAACCCTTTCACTAGTCATGTACTCCCGTAGATACCGTCCGGGCGAACAATGTGTTCGAAACATTGTGTTTGCATTCGGGTCTGCCTGCCTTAATTACTGGAATGTCAATGGATGACTTGCATTGAGAGATGTTGAATCCAAGGACCAGAAAACAGGACGTTGAATTAATATGAGAGAGTATGGACATGACTAGAAAGGACAATAGGTGCCAGAGTGAATATTCATAAAAATTATCCATTACAAGTAGGTTTTTAATTTATATATCACATGGGATAAAAAGGGATGCAGAATTTAATGGCCAGGAAAACGGCTGTTGTATTTTTGAAACTGGAAGAAGGGATGGAAATGACGACCCAACGACAATTGGGCTCAAATTAACGGATAGTCATAAAGTTACTTGTGATAAAAAAAAGTTATCCATCAAATGAGTCTGCATACACATTTTTTTATAATATTTTATATGTATAATTAAAAAAATATTTGGATGATTTTTTTATTGAGTTAGAAGTTAAAGTTTTAATTAATTATTATATAATTTTAATATTAAAATAATATTTTTGTTTCACTAGTTCATCAAGATATTTTATTTACTAAAATAAAGGTAATAGATATAAAATGCCGATTGACAAGAGGCATGAGAATATTATTACTTTTTCGTTTTGGTGTATGAGTTTGAATTTGGGCCTTTTTATAAAATGTGAAGAATAGAACATATACTATAGTATCGCAATCAAAATCTATCTACTTTCATTTCTACACTGGAGTTGTTTTAATTATTCATAAGAATGCATTTTTCGTAAAAGTGTACTATATATCAAGGTACGGCTCAGTACATCAGAAATTGACTTTTTTGTAGCTTTTATGAATGCAGGTTCGGGTAAAGATTAAGGTGGTCACGGGTACTCCCAGTGGTGCTGTGGCGGCTGAAGCTAGATGGAGCGGTTCCCATTGGGTCATACTGGACAAGTAATTAAACATGAAAAAGTATTTCTTTTTTCTGAGCTATTGGTTTGTTAGTTGACTGCAAATATGTTTTCTCAATTTTTTTTCCGTCCGTACCTCGCATTGACACGTAGATGGGTGACCTCTTCTGCTCTTCATATATTCTTTGCAGAACATTTGCATTGAGTTTTAGACGGTGAAACAATAGTTGATCCATTGAAATATGCATTGAACAGGCTCAACTATTGTTTCACCGTCTAAAACGAGCAATTATTATTATTTACCATTAAGCATAGAAAGCGCCGATTGCGTGCTTTTCCTCCCGATCAGAGCAGTGTTCAATAAGCATTATAAATAATGAAATGGAAGTTGCGACATTATATTTGAGGTTTGAAGAAGAATCGCCCTTACGGAAGGAGAAGATGGTGGCTCAGGGTGGGAAGAGAATCTTTTAGAACTGAGAGTTTCCTCTGGAAGATCATACCAACTTTTGTTTGAACTAGTTACTAGGATTTGACTGAACAATTGCATCACATAACTTATAATCAGTAATAAGTAGAATTTTTCTGCGTTGCCCAACGAAATATTTGTTGATGAATTCCTAACGTTGCTGAAACAGGAAATTAAAGCAAGAGGTAAAGCATTGCATGGATGAACTCAACTGTAGCATCGTGGTGATGAATGGGTCACAGGCAAAAATCCTCAGGCTTAACTTAGGATGCTCCGATGACCTCCAAACTCCTTTTTTCTCAGCTGCTTCTTCACCAGGTATAGAAATCGGAAAGCTAAATGGCCGCAAATTGAAGCATTCCACCCCAGTAAGTAGCCCTGAAGAGACGGGTACTTCTGTCACAAGAAACATCGGAGTAAATTCAGTCTCAAGTTCTGACTCGACAACTTCCCCTTTCCTAGTCTATGAACAAAACCCTCTGTACGAGGGTCAGGGTCCAAAGAAAAGAGCACACAAACCAATCAACGAACCAAAAGATTTAAACATTCAGCCATCTTTATACTTCGATTTGGAAAGGGATGTCTCTCCCCCTTTATGGACTCGCCCTCGCCCAACATCATCTGTGGCTAATGATATCCAGACTGTATTTTGGATTCCTCAAAACCACATTATAGATGAGAAGCTTCAAAAAACTGAAAACAACAGAATTATCCAAAGAACTAAATCTCCAACTTCGAAAACCTTACTTGATAACTTTATACATTGTGATCAAGAGATGAGGACAAATGAGCATGGGTTTAAGCAAGCCCAAAATAGAAGTTATGTTGCCAACTCGGGCATCAGAGATAATTCCATTCCTTTGGGCAGAACTTCCTCGATACCTCCTCCCTTATGCTTACAGTGTCAGAATAAAGCACCAGTGTTTGGAAAGCCTCCTAGACGGTTTTCTTACAAAGAGCTAGAGGAAGCTACTGATATGTTCTCAGATATTAATTTTTTGGCTGAAGGTGGATTTGGTATGGTCCACAAAGGAATACTAAAAGATGGCCAGGTTGTTGCGGTGAAACAGTTAAAGTTTGGTGGCTCACAAGCAGATATTGATTTCAGCAGGGAAGTTCGGGTTTTGAGCTGTGCACAGCACAGAAATGTTGTATTGTTGATAGGATTTTGTATAGAGAGCAATTTGAGGATTTTGGTCTACGAGTACATATGTAACGGATCCTTGGACCTCTACTTAGATGGTATTCACTAACTTTCTTCATTTCAATTACATTTTTAGAGCCCTTTCTCTCTCTTTCAAGGCTCTGTAGTTTGTACTTAAATGTTCTATCCAACTTTCCAATGAGATATTGAGAATTCACATCATAGTCCATTATTTGATTAACAGGAGACGAGAGTATGCCTCAGGATTGGAACTCACGCTTAAAGATAGCGATTGGAGCAGCACGAGGCTTGCGATACCTTCATGAAGATTGTAGAGTTGGTTGCATAGTGCACAGAGACCTTAGACCCAAAAATATCCTCTTAACCCATGACTTTGAACCTCTGGTAACTACCTGGCCCTTCCGCATTTGTTTGAAGTTTTAGCCAAAAAGTTGACTTTCAATTATTATTAATTTTTGCAATAGTGTAAATTCAAACGATAATGCATGGATCAAATCAAAAGAATACTACTGTTAATTCCGATCATTTACCATTCATTTAGGTGGCTGATTTTGGGCTTGCTAGATGGCAGTCAGAATGGAATATCAATACTGAAGATCGCGTTATAGGAACTTCAGGGTATTTTCCTCTCTCTCTCTCTCTCTCTCTCTCTCTCTCTCTCTCTCTCTCTCTCTCTCTCTCTCTCTCTCTCTCTCTCTCTCTCTGTATATATATATATACACATCGCATCAAGATATCAGACATCATAGTTTTGATTCTAAGCAAGGCTACCTTACATAAAACTAGGTATCTCGCACCGGAGCATCTTGACGCTGGAAATCTTACATATAAAGTAGATGTATATGCATTTGGAATTGTTTTATTGGAGTTAATTACCGGTCGAAGAATTAGTGAGTTGGAACAGTTCAATGGACACTCGTATCTTTCCGAATGGTTTCACCCTCTACGCATGTTAGAGCCCGATCATATCTTACAAAACGTTCGATCTCTCAACCCATGCTTGAATTCTGAGGCGTCCCTAGAATTTAATCTTCAATTGCAAGCCATGGCACGAGCTGCTTCATTGTGTCTACGTGTGGATCCTGATGCCAGACCCCCAATGTCAAAGGTCTGATTGACTTGTGTTCATTAATAAAAATTTGTTGCTTTAAGATTAAATATTGTGAATTCCCTTTTATTTTTAACGTAATTGCAGATCCTCAGAGTGTTGGAAGGAGGCGATCCAGTTCGTCCTTTGGGTTTAGACGTCAATTCAGTTGGTAACGCAAGTGGCCACTTAAGTGGTTTGACTTCGCACACTCCACCTGAAGGTACAATAAGACATTCTCGTAGACTATCACATTGATAATTTCTTCGGCTCTTTTTGGACTAGAGGATCTGTGTTGTGGCCAATATAGTTCTGTTTGTGAGCTACATAGGAACAATTATCATTTGAAGCGTGGATCCCTCTCGTACACACATAAACCCTCACGCAAGCACAGCTCTTGGTAATCTGTAAAATGTCATTATCTTACCCTTCTCATTTAAAATAGATTTGTAATTTGGCCGGAGTTTATGGAGCCCTGTAGTTCCTGACTCGCCAATTTCTAGGGAGCAAAAAGAAGTTCATTTGACAGAGGATGTTTCTCTTTGCTATATTTTCTTTTGGATGCCAAGGGAAATCCTCAATCAAATTAGTTGTACTCCGTCAGCCCCTCGATAAGCGTCAGTTACAAAATGTTGGGCTAGTAGGACTGAAACAAATCACGTCACAATTTCATATACGTATGTGTATTTTTTTTACCGCGTTTTCCTTTTTTTTTTAGAAGAAAATATATTAATTTAGATTACATGGGGTCCTGCAATTTACAATGAAGTTCCTTTCACATTTTAAACCGTTTCAACATCCATTTCACCATTTGCAATCCTTGATGGTAGGGATGTTCATGAATTAAATTTTTTAAAAGTCAATTTAGATCCATTTATAATTCAATTATATAATTTAGATTATAAATTAATCTATTTTAATTTTTTTAAAATTGGTTTAAATTTAGTTTTAAATCAATTTTAAACTGTTTTTATATATAATAAAAATATACTATAATTTTTTATATTATTATTATTATTAAATTATTATATTAAAAAATTTAAATTTTATAATAAATAATATAACATTTTATATATATATATATATATATATTTATTAAACATCAACATTTATTAAAGATAAAGTATGAAAACAATAGGTACTCTAACTAGAGGTGAGCATAAATTGAATTTGCATAAAATTCATCTAAATCCATTTTAAATCTAATTATATAGATTGAATTTTAAACTATTTTATTTTATTTTTTTTAAATTAGTTTAAAACTGGTTTTAAAATTTAGATTTAGTATAAATTTGATTTTAAATTATTTATAAATTTACATATTGAATAATTTTTTATAAAAAATAAAGTAAACATTAATTAATTTTATAGAAATAAAATAATTTTAAAAAAGTGTTTGGATAAATGTATTTTAAAAATAAAATAATTAGAAGAAAGAAATGAAGATAAAAAAGAAGAAAAAATAGGCTGATTTTTTAAAATATTAAAATTATATCTAATAGTAAAATTATTATTTTATTAAAAATAATTATAAAATATATTTTTTATTAAATTAATTAATTATTAGTAGTAGTATTTTTAGTATAATTTATTTATTTTTATTTATTTAAATGAGTAACTATTATTGTGTCGTTATAGAAAGTTCTGGATACATGCTACAAAATTCAACAATTTTTAACTATCAAACAAATTAATAGTCTTTGCTAAGTGGATAATTTATAAATTAAGATTAAAAGATTGAGAGAAGGTGAAAAATAAAACAATTCAGAACTTACAGTTTTAAGAATTGGACACCAAATATGAAACATCATACATGTAAAGAACAAAACTGGATTTTGATAAATTAAATCTAGTTTTCTTAAATAAAATCTAATTCATATTTGGATAATAAAAAATGGTGGATAGGGCATCTAGTTATTTTAAAAATCTAAATTTTTTAATCCAATTTGTTATGGTTATAGATTGGATTGATAAATCCAGATTTTTTGCCCACCCCTACTTGATGGATACATTTGTATCTGTATAGCTATAAGTAAAATAAATAAAGACAAGAGAGAAGATATTCAGGACACTGAGATAATTATTTGAGAATGAATTTCGTCTATGTTCTCATTAATTTCAGCAAAAAGATGTTATATACACGTATTACTCTAAAGGGATAAGGCTAAAGAATGTTTTTATTGGCCTAACAAATTATAGCTTACTATTCTAGAATCTACTCTAGGATCATAACAAAAAATATTTATATAAAGAAATATTTATAATAATTAGAATAGGTTGAGAGCTATTGGGTTATATGGGTTTGGGCCATTGTTTTGTTAGCCTCCCTCAAGCTGGAGGTGTATAAAGATCAATCAACTCCAGTTTGGATACATTTGACCAGAAAAAATGAGGTGGTAATGCTTTAGTGAACATGTCAACAAGCTAATGAGAGGATGGAACTAGCAACAACCGCATTAGACCTGTCTGAGCCTTTTCTCAGGATGGCAGTCTATTTTCAAGTGTTTCTCATGAAACACTGGATTTGATGCAATGTAAAGTGCACTTTGGTTGTCGCAATATAATATAATGTTGCAGGTTTGGAACAACATATTTTTAAATCATTGAGAAGATATGTGAGCCACTGTAGTTCACATGTACTTGTAGCAAAAGCACGATAATCCACTTCCGAAGACGAACGAGACACTATATTTTGCTTTTTTGTTTTCCATTACACTAGAGAGTTCCCAATGAAGAAGCAATAACCTGTGATTGATTTGCGCGTGTCAACACAAGTCCTCCAATCTGCATCGCTGAAGCCAATTAAATGTATAAGAGCGTCCCTTTTAAATTAAAGATCTTTGCTTGGAGAACCCTCCAGGTATCTTAAGACTCTCCTTGTAGCACTTAGATGAGACTTTGTGGGATGAGCCATAAATTGGCTGAGTTGTTGGGTTGCAAAAACAATGTCAGGACCAACAAGACGCATATAGGATAAAGGTTCATCAAGAAGATCACTAGAATCATTTTGATGCAGCCACAATGAACTATCCATAGGCATTGAACAAGGTTTGCAACCCAACATTCCAGAATCAGCAAGCAACTCAAGACAGTATTTACGTTGTGATACATACATGCCAGCAGCAAAGTGATTTATTTCTAAGCCCAGAAAGTATTTCAATGCTCTTAAAGCTTTAACTCAAAAATTCGAATGAAGAACGTATTTGATTTAGGCCATTTCAGCAACAGAGTTCCCAGTTAAAACAATGTCATCCACATAGATTAACAAAGTTGTAAATTTATCTCCATCGTGTTTGATAAATAAACTATGATTTGCATGTGATGGTTTGTAACTAGATGAAATAAGTAGATCAGAAAGCTTTTCATACCATTTGCGGCTAGCTTGTTTGAGGCCATATAGAGTTTTTTTGAGTTTGCAACTCTGAGAAGAGCCATGGCTTCGCAATCCTTGAGGAATTGTCATATAAACCTCTTTTGACAAGTCACCATGGAGGAAAGCATTACTCACGTCAAGTTGTTGAAGCTGCCATTTATTTGCAGAAGCAAGAGTGAGGATGACACAGACAGTGGCCATTTTTACCATGGAAGAGAATGTTTCAAAGAAATCAATTCCTTCCACTTGAGAGAAACTCTTTGCAACTAATCGCGCTTTGTACCGTTCCACGCTTCCATCCGGTTTTCACTTAATTTTATAGACCCATTTGCATCCTATAGGTTTAACACCAGCTGGAGTATCAACAATTTCCCAGGTGTTGTTGAGTTTTAAGGCCTCAATTTCATCTTTCATGGCTTCAACCCAACAGGGACTCAAAACTGTTTCCTGAGAACTTTGAGGTTCAATCTCAGAGGATAAATTCATTATATACTGACACTCAAACTCAGAGATGTTAGAATAAGACAGAACATACTGGAGAGGATACAAGCATGTTGATGATAATTGATTTGGCTTTGTCTCGACGCTACAGATATAGTCTGCAAGGCGAACATTGGGTTTGATAGGTCGAGAAAAGCATCTTGGGACAAAGGGAGTAGGTGTAGGAGTGGAACTATGGTGCGAAGGAGTGTTGAGGGTGGAAAAAGGGGAACAGGGTATCACAAATTGATAAGAACTTGATTGTGGAGATGTTGAGGGAAGCTACAATTGTAGCAAAGGTAAAAAAGACGATGGTAAATGCCAGTTTGGAGATAGGATAAAGTTGGACTGTTGGGTGGTGTAAGTAGGAGTTAAATCTAGATTGGGCATTTGCATTGGGCTTTCCTCATGAAGGTTTTGGACATTAGTTGGCATAGGTAAAGTCCCATGTTGGGTCTCCTTGGGAACCTAATTATTTCGAAGAAAAGGAAATATTGATTCACAAAATATGAAATTTCTTGAGATAAAAATTTCTCTTGATTGGAAATTTAAAATGATGTACCCTTTTATTCCAGTTTGAAATCCAAGAAAAACACCTTGTCTAGATTTAGGATCAAATTTTTTATGCTGTCCATTGATTGAAGAATAACATAAAGACCCAAAAACTTTAAGCATTGAAAAATCTAGTTTATGATTATGTAAAAGCTCATAAGGTGTTTGTTTATTAGTGATTGGAGAAGGTATTCTATTAATAACGAAGACTGAATGTTTTATGGCATAAGACCATAAATATTTAGGTGATTGATATTGAAACATAAGGGCACGTGCAATGTTAAGAATGTGTTGATGTTTCCTTTCTACATGCCTATTTTGTTGAGGTGTGTAAACACAACCAGTGTGATGAATGATGCCTTTTGTGGCAAATAAATCTTTTTAAAAAATTTGGGTCCATTATCAAATGAATGCACTTTATTTTGGAATAAAATTGATTTTCTGTTAAAATAATAAAATTTTGGACATGCATTTTAACTTCAATTTTGACTTTAATAACACTACCCATGTATATCTACTAAAATCATCTACAATAGTCAAAAAAATATTTTTCTCCATGAATTAAAGCTTTGGAAAAAGGACCCCAAATGTCCATATGTACTAAATTAAAAATCTTTAAAGCTCTACTAGTACTAAGATTGTAAGACAATTTTCTTTGTTTAGTAAAATGAAAAATGTCACAATTCTCATTAACATAACTTGGAATAAAAGGAAATTGTTCAGGTAATATATTTAAACGATTTCTCGAGAGGTGCCCTAGTCTAAAATGCCAAAGGTTAGAAAAAGAGATGGTGTAGATAGTATTATTGGAGATTTTTTTTGGTTGAGGGACCTTGGCTTCTTTGTTGATATTTAGATGGTAAAGACCTTGTTCTAGATTAGACAAACCAATCATCTGCAACGAACGCTTGTCATGTATAGTGCAAAAGAAATCATCAAAGATAAAAGTAAATTTACTAGTCTTAAGCAGCATAAATATAGACAAGAGATTGAAATGAAATTCAAGAACAAATAGGACATCGTGAAGAATGAAATTTGGAGAAAAAATAAATGTTCCAGAAATATAAGAAATGACATTGGATTTATTTGGCAATTTAATTTGAATAAGATTTATTTTAGAATAACTGGAAAAACATTTTAAAGAAGATGCAATGTGATCTGTGGCTCCTAAATCTATGATCCAGGGCACACTATGTTTACGGGTGGTGGAAGAAGTATTGTGTGTGAAGTGTGTACTCTTGCAAAAAAACAAATGATATACCACTAGAGTTAGAATCATTATTTTGGTTAAGAGGAACTTGAGTGAGATTGGCGCTTTTGGGCTGGACAAGGTTGTTCCCTGTAGCATTAGAAGCAAAGTTGGGCTGTTGAATCAAGGCCATTAGAGATTGGTATTGGGCTTGGGTGAAAGTAATAGGGCTTGAAGAAGCAGCTGGTCCCTCCACTGGGTCAACTGAAGTAGCAGCCCTATTGGCAAAAGAAGAGGAGTCACGGTTGTTGAACCATGGGCGGCTAGGATAGGAGGGTGACCTGGTGGATAGCTATGCTTCCCCCAATAGACGTCAATAGTGTGTCCGGTGCGGTGGCAGTAAGAGCATTTTTTTTGTTGGAAGCATTTTTGTTGGTGGATGACAAACTAGATGCACCGCGACCTTTGCCGAAGCCGTTGGAAGCATTGACGAAGCTATTAGGCTCAGCAAAGGGCGGAGGGATGACACTGAGCTGATGTTCCTGTTGGACCACCGTGAAAAAAACTTGATTGATTGCCGGAAAGGGATCTATAAGCAAGATTTAGGAACGCACAACAGAAAAACGTTGATCCAATCCCTTCAAGAATCTAATGACCAAATCTTGCTGGTGATATTTCTTGGCCTCACAAGAATAGGTAACAAAAGGACGATAATTATCCAGTTCCTCCCATAGGGTTTTTAAGGTAGTGTAAAATTTAGAGACAAGACGGTTACCTTGAGAAAGGCCATAGATTTCTTCATAGAGCTCTGCAATGCGGAGAAGATCTTCCTGTGAAAAATATTTACAAAGGTCGTTTCAAATATCAGTAGCATTTTTAAGGAAGATGACGCTTTAGGCAATGGAGGGGAAAGTAAAGTCAAAAGCGAGGACATGATGAGAGTGTTGCATCTCTCCCAAGCAGAGTAAAGAGTTTCTTTGACTGAAGGGATCGGGATTGTGCCAAAGAGGAATGCCATTTATTTTTTGGAGATGAGGGCCATACGGAAAGCATGAGACTAAGACTGGTAGTTGGTTCCATCAAGGAGAGGAGTAATAGACATAAAGAAAGGACCATCACTAGGATGGATGAAATAAAGACTTGAAGGATTGAGTGATGGATCATTGGAACCAGAACTAGAAAGATCATCTTTCTTTAGACTGGGGGGGAGATGTTAGAGAAGGATCGTTTCTCTTTGGACTCGAGGGAGGTGTTGAAGACATGGTAGGACGACATGCAAAGCTCTAGGAGGGAGCTCTGATACCATAAAATAAATAAAGACAAGAGAGAAGATATTCAAGACACTAAGGTAATGATTTGAGAATAAATTTTGTCTATGTTCTCATTAATTTCAGCAAAAAGATACAATATTATATATACGTATTACTCTAAAGGGATAAGGCAAAAAATGTCCTCTTTTGCCTAACAAATTACAGCTCATACTATTCTAGAATTTGTTAGATTTTTTAATATTAATATTAATATTTATACTAATTTATGGATTGACATTATTAAATTATTATAGTTATATTGTTATTAATTATGACGTAAAATAAATGTGTATAATAATAATAATTATTATTATTATATAGATTTTGTAATTGGGCTCTTAAGATGAATAGTCTGTGATGGGTTGAACTATTTTATGTGTCCAGTGAGATGTTCCTGCTCTCATCTGATTAGACTTATATAACTGTTACCCCATTAGACAGTTACTAGTGTGGGATAATAGCAATCAGATAAGAGAGTAGTACATGCTCACTTGAAAACAAGGATTGCTTATGACTCATGAGTTCTTATCAGGATTGCTTATGACTCGTGGGTTCTCATCAGATACGCGTTTAACGCAATTATTCAATTACATATAGTTGGAATTGTATTGAGATGTTATGATGTGTATTATATATAATTATGTTATCTTTAATTTTATATTTAAAATTCTTGCAAATGGTATCAGAGCCAACTTAATACACATCGTAATTTTTCAACTTTGAGCAACCAAAATGCTATAATTTTATGTATGAATTTAAAAAATAATTTAGGTTTTTTGTTCCTCTTATATTCATAAATATCATATCTAAAAATTATAAATTTTCATCCGGTATGTTAAGAGAATTTCATAATTTATTAATTTTTTGAAACTATAAATCTTAAAATCGTTTTCTTTCAAATTCTCTCAAAAGGGAAAAGGTTTATTTAAAAAATTGATTAAGGGCTTTTGTTAATAAATTGAACATAAACATAATCTAATAATTAATTCATTATTTCGTTCAATTTTAATTGAGAATCTATTCTTTCTTTCATTTTGCGTTCGTCATTACCCTATTTTTGTTATACACATCACAAAAAACATAGTGGACCCTACTCGTTGAAAGAAACTATTTGGGTTGCTTGAATTCTCACGTACTTTAAATCCTCCATAGATGCGCGAAGTTTAGCCTTTGAAACTCTCTTTTGTTGTTCAAAATACACCTTTGTAACAATATGAATTAGTGCTTTATAATGCAAGATTAAACTGAGTCAAGTTTCTGAATTTGTTGGACCCGTTTTGCAGCTAATGAGTTTTTTTTTAAGTGTACTAAGGCCACTTGTGTGGCTGAGAGAGCGTCAAGTGGAGGATTATTTTGATATTAAATTTTTGGACAATTTTCATATTTTTTTGGGCACTGTAAATATTTTTTAATTAATTAACTTGTGCCTAAATTAATTAAATAATTATTGTATTGATGGAATATGATCCAATTTTTTTTATATACATGATTATACTAATATTTGATATTTATGACATTTTTTTATATTATTCACTCTTTTTTGAATGTCATATATGTTAAAAAAAATAATTTAGTTTTATATAAATTATTTGATGTAATTTTGGTATAATTATGATTTCATGCATAATATACATATTTAAATTAATTCTGAATGTATGATTACTCTATATAAATGTCATCCCACCTATCGTGAGACCATTTATACATGACTTTTGTAAATTATATAATTATATATTACATTAATAATAATTATATCCTATCAATGTGTTGTTATTAATGTGATTTAAAAATACTATGCAATTGTGTTTTCCTTATGTCAATTTTATACTGATACCCTGTTGGTGTTAGGATTCTTGTGACATGAAGTTTTGTACATCGTATTCGTCTTTCTTATTTATTGTTATTTGAGACCCTTAGGCGGGATCATAGTAAGTAAGAAATTTTGTGATGCGCATATTATTGTTGTACTTGAGCTAATTGTGCATATTAAGTTTTGTTCTTTCCCACATCAATGTCTATGCCCACTTCGATGAAAACTTTGAACAATACTAATTATGAGGACTGAGTTTACTCTGTTAAATTGTTCTTTGCCATTTTCTAATGTGAATGTTGCCCTTATTGAGAATAAGTCTAAAGTTTTTACACCTGAATCTTCCGTTGCGGTTATAGTAAAACATGTTAAATGTACTCATTCTAATAAAATATGTCTAGTAATTATGAAGTTCACTATAGACAATGTTCTTAAGATGAGTAGTACTAAGAAGTAAGTTTAGTCACAAAAATTCGTCACTAATAGATTAGTGACAAATTCTTTAGGAAAAATCCATCGCAAAATAGTAAAAATTTAATAGTGTCTCTGGGCAAGAAACTTAAGGAATTTGATAAGACAGAAAAAGCTTACTATCTTTTATTGTTCATAAAAATTAATTAGCAGTTTCTTTGTAGGATATTGTGTAGACTCCAGGGGTTCTAAATTTTATTATCTTACTTATACTACTAGAGTTGTTGAGTCACATGATATAAGTATCTTATAATGTATGATATCACTACTCCTTCGAGTATGATTTTCTACATTGTTAAGATATTTATAGTTCTTGTTAGTTTATTTTGTCATCTTGTTATGACCATATATTGTTGATTAATTTAGAATAATAAAATGTTTTGATTTATGTTGTTCAAGTGAGAGATAAATTGTTGAATATTTTGTGTGGACTAACATAAATCAATTTTTGTTATAACTTGAATTTAATTCTAGATTAATTAGATGTCAAAATATTAAACTATGTTGTTTAATTGTGCTATTTAGAATAATAAAATGTTTTGATTTATGTTGTCCAAGTGGGAGATAAATTGTTGAATATTTTGTGCGGACTAACATAAATCAAATTTTGTTATAACTTGAATTTAATTCTAGAATAATAAAATCCATTTATGGTTTGAAGTAAGTTTCTAGACAGTGGTACTTGAAGTTTGACCAAGTGGTCACTTCTATTGGCTTCAAGGAAAATGTTTGAGATCTGTGCATTTACTTAAAGATGAGTATGAGCAATTTTATCATCTTTGTCATACATGTTAATGATATCTTTGAATGAGACAAAGAATATGTTGAGTAGTTATTTTGATATGAAAGACCTTGATGATGCTTCTGTTATTTTAGGCATCCAGATATGTTGTGATAGGTCTCGTGTTACTCTTATATTGTCTCAGAAAGGGTACATTGATAAGATCCTCAAAAGGTTTAATATGTATTCTTCCTCTTTAATTTTTAGTGTCCTCATGATGATAGAGAGTTGTTTAAAATAGAGAAAGTTCCATATGCTTCCGCTGTTAGGAGTTTGATATATGCTTAAGTATGCACTTGTCCCAATATTGCTTATGCTGTTAATGCTTTGGGCAAATACTTGAGCAACCCATGTTTGGGTCATTGGAAAGCCGTGAAGAAGGTCTTGAGATATTTGCAGGGAACCAAAGATTATATGTTGACCTATGCAAAGTTTGATCAACTTTAGGTCATTGGATACTCTAATTTTGTGGGTTGCCTTGACGACCGTAAGTCTACTCCAGGCTTTATTTTTATGATGGAGGGAGGAATTGTATCTTGAAAAAGTATCAAATAGATAGTTATAGCTACTTCTACTATGAAAACAAAGTATGTCGCTTGTTATGAAGCTACTCTCTAGGCTATGTGGCTAAAGAATTTGATTTTTGGCTTCCGCATTATTAAGAGTATATCTAGGCCACTTGTGATTTTATTGTGACAATACTGCTACTGTACTTCTCTCTTAGAATAATAAGAGTTCTACTCGTTTGAAACACTTTGATCTAAATTATTTGTTTGTTAGAGAGAAAGTACTTGAGTTTTAGACTGAAATTGTGTATATTGCTACAAAGAATATGTTAGCATATCCACTAACCAAAGGCTTAACCATTGGAGTTTTTTAGAATCATGTAGCTCATATGGGTCTGGTCAAGTCTTTTGATATTTTGGATTAGGGAGAGTTAAATTTTGTATTTGTTTGTTGACATTATTATCTAATTTCTTTATAAAATATATGTTTTGTTGACGTCACTTTTATTGACATATCTTTTATGACAATTTTTTTATAATTGGACCTTCGTGGAAATGATATTTATGTTTCCTTTATCTATATTGTGATTGGAATATAAGCTGCTTGTAGTATGTAATGTATATCCTTATCGGATATAATTGTATACTATCGATAGCTTATTATTTTTTTAGTGATAATTAATAACTTGTTGCGACGACATACTTTCTGAACTTAGTAATTTAATAATGCTATCCAAGTGAGAGAATGTTAGATTTTTTAACATTAATATTAATATTTATACTAATTTGTGGATTAGCATTATTAAATTATTATTGTTATATTGTTATTAATTATGACGTAAAATAAATGTGTATAATTATTATTATATAGATTTTGTAATTGAGCTCTTAGGATGAATAGTCTGTGATGGGTTGGACTATTCTATGTGTCCAGTGAGAGGTTCCTGTTCTCATCTAATTAGGCTTATATAACTGTTGCTCCATTAGACAGTTACTAGTGTAGGATAATAGCAATCAGATAATAGAATAATACACGTTCACTTGAAAACAAGGATTGCTTATGACTCATGAGTTCTCATCAGGATTGCTTATGACTTGTGGGTTCTCATCAAGTACGCGTTTAACGCAATTATTCAATTACATATAGTTAAAATTGTATTGAGATATTATGATGTGTATTATATATAATTATGTTATCTTTAATTTTATATTTAAAATTCTTGCAGAATCTAGTCTAGGATCATAACAGAAAATATTTATATAAAGAAATATTTATAAGAATTAGAATGGGTTGGGAGCTGTTGGACTATACGGGTTTTTCTGTTAATATGGAAATTAAGCGAGAAAGAAAGAAGCTATTACATCTTCCTTGGTTTTATTCCATATCTTACTCTCAATGTAGTTGGATAGTAATTGAATGGAAGTAAACGGTACAAATCATACTATCGATCCCTGCGACTTATTTTGCGTATTCATGTTTGATTCCACCCTGTTTGGTGTTTCATGCTTCGCCATTAAAACAGAGGTCAGGGCTTTCTCAGTAAGAAATTCCCTGCTCCATCGTAACAAAATCTGTTTTTTTTTTTTTGGGTATAAATTAGAAATGGATAAAGCACCTAACAATTTACCTTAAGATACCGCAACTGATTTAAAATAGGAAAAATATAGTGCAACGAATAGAGAGTCGGCACTAAAAAACAAATATCCCATGATACAATTCAAACAACATTTTTTGTGTAAAACTCGATTGATAGTACAAACTTTGAGCCACTTCACGTTGATGTAATATGGCCACAATCCTTTAAAACGAAATTGAACATAGAATAAGAGAATCAAATCAGTGATAAAGAATTGATTTAATATGGCCCCAATTCCAGTTGCTCATATAAGCGTAATAAAATAGTGTCTACTAATAAATATAAAATAAACATTTAAAATTTTTTAAAACTTCAAAATATCAAAAATTATTTTAATGATGATTTGAAAATGCTCTATTATATTAATGTTAATTGAAGAAATTTAAGTATTGATTAATAGAATTAAGAAAATGTATCTTTTATTTTATTTAAATGAATAATTAACAAAGTATATTAATTTGATTTAATGTGAAAACTCATGGCACATGCATGTCACAGTATAAGAAAGATGTATAACTTAATGAGAAGAAGGATGTGACTTGGTTAGAACAAGAATGAAGTTTCAATTTTTATATATTGATGTGGATAAAACAATTAAAGGTATCTTAGATTGTAAAATAGAATTTAATGTATCTTTATATGAATAACATAATAAATTTAAAGAAATGTCAATAAATTATTATCTATGTTGTCCTCAACTTATGCCATTCTGGGAATAAATCCTTTTTGTTAAATAAGTTATCACATTATGACATAAAAGACTGATTCCTACAATTACCTATATATACACGTTTCATTTGTGGTAATGATTGATAATAAAGATATAAAATTGGTAAATTCTGTGATAGTCTGGAAAATTTTAAGAATAGCATACATGACAATTTCTAATCAATGATATTTAAATATGTATTTAAATAATAAATTTATTTAATAATAAATTATAATATTAATTATATTTAAATATTCTAAAAAATAGTCAAATCTTAGATCAGGATATAATAAAAATTAAACAAATTAAAATTTAAAAAAATAATATTATTATATTTATATATTTTTTATATTTTAATTCTATTATTATTAATATTTAATTATTTAATTATTTAATTATTATATTAATATATTATATTATAATTATTTTATTTATAATAAATAAAAATTACTTAAATATAAATTATATTTTATTCAAAATTAAAATTTATAAAAAATAATTAAAAAATAAAATAAAAAATTCAATATATATATATATATAAATTGGACTATATAGCAAATAATATAAATAATATAATTTTAAATAAATTATATATAATTTTTTAAAACTTACTACATGTTTTATTTTTATTGGTTTAAATTTTTTAGCTACGATATTTATAAAAAAAAAAAATTTAGAGTACTATAGCACACACCTATAAAATTATATTTTCACTTTTATAAAATAATTTATAGGCATGCATTGATAGATGATTGATTAATATTAATGACAATTATAATCAAAATAATGTAATAATTAAGACAAATGAATAAAGAGAAAATTATTGACCAATCAGAAAGCATGAGGAAAATTAATTTATTTATTCACTTTTAATCAAATTATACCAAAACGTTAGTCATTATTTAAAAATATAATAAAAATGTGTTTGTAAGGAAAGAGACTATTATTCAATTTTATAATATTTCAACTTTTTGGTGGTAATATTATTTTCTTTCTTTAAATTATAATTGTTTCAATGGCTTTTTTATACAAATAATTCAAATATATTAAGAAAAGGGAAATGAAAATTTACAAGTTGACTTATTGATAATAAAATCAAATAGTAATACCAAAAAAGCACATATATCACTTAAATATAAAAGGTTAGAATAAAGCATAAAAGTCTTGAAATTGTAGATATATACAAAAACATGAAACGTATTGTAAAATTCTGATTGTAATAAAAAATTAACATTAAAAGGAATTAATTTCTCACTAAAAGCGTAGAAGGAAGGTTTGAACTTAAATATTAATTAATTAATTTAAGAATATACAGATGACAAATAATTTTATGAATTCAAACACACTGTCATATTTTTATGAGAAATGAAAACCTGTCCATGCAGGCTTATTAGTAGGACATGCTGATGATGTACGCTCGTTTATATCGTTCAAGACGTTAAATGTGTCCATTATTATGTGAATTTATGTTTCTAATAATTTTAGTCAGGTCATGCAAAAATTCGTCTAACAAATAAGAAACTTAACACTTGACGTTTGGTTGCTTAGTACTGTCATAACACTTACTTGGCAATATTATTGACATATTAAACTATGAGAACAATCCAATGGTTTTTATTACATTTCTCAAATGAAAAAATATGCATATTTATCGGAATATAAACATTTTTACACTTTGAATTGATTATAATATATGATAGATATGGTTTTTATATTAATTAAAACAAAAAATTTAATTTTTTTTTATAATTTGAGGATAGTATAAAAGTATGTTACACTATCATTTCATTTTAATTAAATTAAGAAACGGTTAAATAATTGAATTTTGAGAAAAGAAGAAATGTGTAAAATTGTGTAATTTAGAAAATTTTAATCATCATGGATGAATAGTACACAATTGTTCCTGCTATATGCCTCAAGCTCTGAAAGGCGATGCAACTTACATGTCAGTAATAGCCGAAGTATTCCTATATGGTACACCTTTAAAGATCGCGCGTATCAGGAACAACTAGTTAGAGTTTAACTATTCATGCACCATTACATGGTGGGTCTGTTTGAAACTTGGAATATCTTGTGATAGTTAGGGGTTAAAAATTAAGGAGATATGTTGACAAATTTATTATAGACTCGGATTCATTGAATATTAATCACATCACAATGCATGTTCAATTAAATTTATAATTTCAAACAATAAACGATGTTGTTTGGATTAAGAATAAGAACCACCATTATAACATGTTGAAATGATTATCACTAGACAACTGATAACGAAAAAATGAAAATGGGGGGTTAATGTTAATTCATGACATGTGAATCATAGTGGTTGGCATTCTCAAAACCTGATTTTCAATTCAACTCAAAGAAAGATTAATCGATCCAACATGTGATACCCAAGCCCCGACACAAGTCCTTAACTACCTCAAAACCATTCATCCTTACACAAAATACATTTCAATACATAAATAATACTTAAAAGATCTTCCACAATGCCTGCAGAATCATTCACCCAAAGTCAACGAATATAACAGAGAGAGAACACAAGAATCCTCCCGTGAAGACACGTGGCGTTGAATAAAATGGGCCGGGCCCATATAAACTATACCATCAGTTAATTCTGTTGTGGCTGACCCGGCCCGAAGAGAAGCTCCCATCGGATTCAGAAGGCAAGGAGTCAGCATCAGAGCCCATGCTGACGTGCTGCATCTGATTATCCCCGGAAACGCTCCAAACCTTAACGGACTTATCCAAACTTCCACTATACACAATCCAGCGTTTATCCTCTCTTGCGGCGGCGTCCCTATCCGCTTCCACGGCGAGGCACTTAACGGGGCCGTCGTGACCCGTGAGAACCGACACACACGTGTGAATAACCCCTTCCCTCTTCCACACGCATATGGTCTTATCAGCAGAACCACTAAACACCAACGTCCCCACCGCAGCGAGACACAGCACCGCAAGCTTGTGCCCTTTCAGAACCCCACCGTGCGCCAAACCTTTCTCACGTTCCCAGAAATTCACCATCCCATCCGAAGCACCCGAATACACCATCGTCCCCTCCGGATTCACCACCAACGCCGTCACCGCGCACTCCTGCTTCAGCAGCGTCTTCACCGCCGCGTGCTTTGTCCCTTTCCCACGCGCCTCCCTCCTCCACACCTTCACTGTTCCGTCCGCCGAACCGGACAACATCACGCCCTCGTCGCAGCACACGACGGCGTTCACGGCGTCGTCGTGAGCCGCGATCGACTCCAAACACTTGGAATCGGCGATCCTCCACACCTTAATCGTCCTGTCCCAAGACGCAGAGTAGAGATAGGTTTTACAATCGGAGAGACTCAAGCACGAAACGGCGTCGGAATGTTTGATCCACAAAGCCGTTTTGTGCCTGCGGACCTCGACGTAGTTGCTGGGCTTAATTGAACTCTTGAAGATGTCTTTCAGCGTGGGTAACGTTCCGGCGCGTTTGTGGACGCTGGGGTTCTTTGGAGAAACCTTCCAGACGCGGATTTTACCGTCTTGGTGACCGGTGAAGATTTTCTGGCCAGAGATTATGATTGTTTTGACCAAACCACTGTTAGATTTGAAGCCGCAATACTCTTGAAGATTCTTCCAAACGCGAATGTTCTTGCTGTCTGAGCCGGTGTACAAGAGGTCACCGGTCGCGGCGAGGGAATAGATGTGTCCTTCTTCGCGGACGAGAGAACCGATGAGTGCGTTCTGTGGGACATTATCGTCGTATTGAGTCTGTGACCATTGTGGTTTGGAGAATGGGGAACTGGTGGTTTGGTTCCACGGTGACATCATCATTGGTGAGCCTTCGCCGCTTAACCTTCCCTGGTCGTAGTAGTAAGGACTCATCGGTGACGCTGCGCTGCTGCTTCTTATGGTGGATTCGTCGTCCGTTAAGGCTTCGGTTGTCGACATTCTGGGCTCCGATTGCACGAACTCTGGGCGTGGGAAGCTTTTTCTGCTTTCTCCAAACATGGCGCTATTTTCACAATAACGTATAGTTTAATTAATTGATTGCTTAGTTGATTAATTGATGTGAGTGAGGAAAATGCAAGAAAAAAAGTAGAATATGTGAGGAGTTTAGTTTGATGAATGGGTATATAATTGGGGGGGGGGCGAGGTTGTGAAGAATGAAATTTGTGGGAAAGGGCGGGAGAGGAGGGAGAGGGTATAAATGACTATATATATGCCGTGGGAACGAATGGCACGCGTGGTTTTGTCAATTATGGGTGGACACGTGTCTCATGTTTATTTTTATTTTTAAAAGGTTACCGAATTAACTATTTATTATCTGAATTTTTTGATTTGTTAATTTGGGTCCGGCACTTTCGGTTTCCTCCTGGTAAATATTGGATTGCCTTTGTTATCCCCTTTTTTTCTCTTTTCAAGGCTATTTTTGGATAACCCCACAGGGAAACCATTTTTTAACCGTCTAGAAAGATGCTTTTACGTGTCTTTTTAATTCTTTAATCAACATTGATAACATGCAAAAACTAATCTTGGGTTTGAGACCGAGTTTAAACTCAAGTGACAAGAGATTAGTTACCTGCTACGACGTGCGTGGACCACTTTCAGCTCTTAATTTTCACGTAATATGAAAACGCGAAAGGTGGTAAGTTATGATCTACTGAACAAGCTACGGTGTTGCACTCTTGCTCAAAATGTTAGAACTGGGAAAACTGTTTCGCTTAAGATGCAAGTCTTGTTCGGGGAAAAGAAAAACAATGACCTACTAATAATGAAAGGTTCCTTTTGTGGTGCACCTCTTCTTCAAGGCACGGTGACGGTGCTTCGGATTTATTTAATGCATATTTAAATTCTTGTTTAAATTAATGCGTTTATCTTAATGTTATTAATTTTTATGTTTCGTTCATATTCATATTTATATATTTTTTAATGTGTTTTCAAACACACATTTAATATTATAAATTTTTGTATTTTTTAAAATGAATTATAACGTAATTATACTTGATCAACTTTTGAAATTAAAAATTTATATTTAATGCCCATGTTTCAACGGAGCTGCTTACTATTTCATCTTTTCAAATAAGCTACCGTTCCCAAAGTCAATTTTATAGTTTGAGAAATTAACGTGACAAGAAATAAAAGGATGAAGTTACCATTCCTAAAATAAGGAAACGGTGCTTCTATTAAAAGTTAAGACTGTTTAAATGTTTTACTTTAATTGCTACAGTTTTCTTATTTATTAAATGAAAAATATTAAATACTTTTATATTTTTAATTAAGGTAATAAATAAAATATTTTTTATTTAATAAGTACATGATTAGAAAGATATAGTAAAACTCGTAGACAAATAGTATAGCAACTACAACAACTATACTGAATACTAATATGGGCGAAGGGAGAAATTAAAACAAATATAAATAAAATATAAAGATGTGGACTGTGAAGTAGTTTGTAAGACTTATTTGATATACCATTTTAGAATTATACGGTTAGATAAAAGAGGTGATTAAATTATAAAACCATTATTCAAATTTGAGATATTATAGCATTAAAATTAACGTGTTTATAAATGTTATAAAATGTTGCAATTAAATATTTTAAAACGCTTTTGAAATGAAATGTTGCAGAAAGTAAAATTTTTTTAAGTGTTTTATAATTTAAAACATTTTTAAAATATTTTAATAATATAAAAAAGTTTATTTCAACACTTTAAATAAGAAAACTCGTGATAGTTTTTACTTATTAAATCATTTTTTGGTTTAACATACTGTAGTACATGTTTTATTTTTAAAAAATCAACTACTAAAGCACATATATATTTTAAAGGCTTTAAATGATTTCAAGTCATAAATCATCTTCTCATATAAAAAGAACGGTTCTATCTTTTTCTTTTTTTTCATCAAATTCAATTTATAAAAAATAATGAAATTCACTTTTTTCGTTTTAAATACAAAATGGTGGAAGAAAGAAGGATTCAACTATTAGATAAACAAATGTCGATAAGAATAGTTAATTTTGAATGTTCTCAAATTAATTGTTGACAAGTTGAACCTGCCATATAACATCACGTGAAGTCATGAATTTGTTTTATAAAGGTGATCACCTTGTATGAAAAATGTTACACAAACAGAATGAAATAGAAAGCCCAGCATTTTGCCTACCACGTATGTTAAGTGACATTCCTTGGTGTGTGAGAGAGCTAGCTTTTTTATGAGACACTTGTATATTCTTATCACTTATCATAGAAGGTAAGGTAGGGACACGTTCAGAGTTGTGAAAATGAAGCATAGTATAGAGTCTAAGAGCTTAGAGAATTTAAGGTTAATGATGCTTGATTAATGAGTTACACATAGCTCCTTTTTTGTGTTGGAATTACTAAAAACCCATAAATTTGATGTTGGGGAAGGGGACATCTATAATACACTTCTTTTCGCAGAAAGAAACAATTGTCTAGTTTTTTGTTTTTTTCAAACAATTGTCTTTTTTCAAGGAGCTAATAGTGTTACTTAATCACTAAATTAGAAGCAATTAATATCAATCGTTAGTTAACTTTTCCTATATTAGTTGTAACTATTCTTGCATCTCATTTCACAATGTGCAGCTCAAAATTCTGCCAATATTAATAGAGAAAATAGAGCAATACACTTTTTAACATATTTTTTATTATTAGTTAAAATTTATAAAATTACAAAAAATCATACAAATTTTATCTCTAATTTAATAATTACACTCTTTTATAATTTGAATAAATTATAACTGAAAAAAAGAAATATACTAAAAAACAGTGTGATAAAAATATGTTGCAAGCAGTTCATGATAGTTTGACGTGAGCTTCCCTTGCAAGGGAATGGTTAGATTTTATTGGAAATGGTAGGGTAAAACAAAAAACGACATTTAACCAGTTAAATAAAGAATGGCGTAACTAGATCAGCAAGTAAATGTGTCCACTCTGGTATCTGATTTAGCAAAAGAAAATTTTCTTCCCATTCCGTTGTGGTTGGCTTAAAATAGTTTTGAAATGATAAAAGTAAAACGAAAAGAAGAAGCAACCTCATTACGTACGTACGCTGTCTGCAGATGAATAGAGAGAACCTATACAGAGGTTGGTGATCTCATAACTCGATGCTAATTGGCATATACATGTGTTGTCACTAAAACAGAAAACCATTTTGTCATCTTTGTTTCCATACATTGCATTTGCATTGCATAATTGGAGGTTTCGTTTTTCTTTTTCATAGAATTTCTCAAAACTGAATAAATATCCACAGTCCCCACTGTGTCTAAAGCAACCGCAGCGACATTTGTTTGTCTTGCTTCTGCCACGTTGTATCTGATGGAATCAGCTTATTTGTCTTTCTCTCACGTTCATATGGATTGTTGAAACATTTAAGGCCTTTCTCTATCGGCCACGTGTTCCCAACAATGAAATGTGTGCCTCAACTGTGCTACAAGAAGCGAATATATATACATGTACTTTCATCAGAGAATCATACATAAATTATTAAGAATGACTACTTAAAAAGAAATTTGTATTTTTCATCAATTGTACCATAAATAGTTCTTATCACCTTCCTCACATGAATGAAAAGTGTGGCTGCTAAAAATAGGAGAATTTTAATTCAATGAAAATATTTAATAAATAATTCACTTTCGAAATATATGATCTTTTCAGGGCACCAGACATTTAATTTTATTTTGTTAAATATATTGCTTCTTACCTTAAGATTTGTATTACCGTTTATTTTATTTATTTTTATTAATAAGGAACCATTTTATATTTTGTTTCACCGTTAAAACTGCTTGACGTGATAAACGAAACTATATTTCTTACTGGCAGTTATTGCAAACCATATAAAATGGGCTCAAATTTGTACTATATATTCTGTAAAGGAAATTAATATTAAAATTGATTTTCTTTTGGTTTGCGAAAATACAAAGAACATATCTGCAGACAGAACAATGTATTTGAGCATCGTGCTGTTCATCAGCTCTCGCCATCACCCAAATTATAATATAAATTTATTAATTCATTTTTCATTTTTCTGAGTGATTTTTATTTTATTTGTTTGTAGTCAAATGTATCTATCAAAAAGTAATAAAGTGTTTTCAAATTAAGAGTTCTCAAATCATCGTCCTATAAAGATTATTTTCAATATCAAGAATAATTTAATTTGATTGTTTAAACGTAACGGAATTGTAATGGATAAAAAACAGAACTTAATTTTAATAATAAATTAAAAGAACATTAATACAATGTATGAGAGAGATCAAATGAGATAAGTCTAAGACTTATATAAGTTTCTAGATATTATTAGTATTGAAATTTAGATTTAACTGAGTTTAAGTCTAATCTATACAGTTTTTGTATAGAACATTATTAATTCTAGATGATACTAATAACAGTCAGGAAAAGTGAAGGATCATGGATCTTAGTACCTATTCTACTATATTAATCATAAAATTTTATTTTTTGGTGATCCATGACTATTCTTAGCACAAAGAAATTCAAATTAAAATAGAAGTTTAGACAAAATCAACAATACTACTCCATGAAATTGAGAGAAGAAAAAACAAGGACAATATCATAATTTTTCTCGAACAGTCTACCACTCAACAAGAAACAAGAAACACCAATTAAACCATTGTAATCGTAGCCTTGATATTTTTTGGTAACTTTGTAATGATAAAACTGCCAAAACTCTTTTCTTAATAACCTTTGAAAAAAGACAAATGAAAAATGAAGTTATGGCAACTTTCAGATCAGTAACATTACTGATCTAACATCACAATATTCAAAGCAGATCAAGAAAGTAAATCCTACCTCAAGCATGACAGTGAACACATAAAAATAAATTCGAGTAACCTCAAACACCTGCAAATAAAAGAAAGAAAAAAGTAATGAACCACAATCAAAAGAGAAGACAAAACGAATAAAGCTAACAAAAGCTTAGCATTTCTGACAAATATGGAAGAAAATCCAAAGCAGTAAGAAGTAACATGGTGGGTAGAAAACAGACTGAACGCACTAGTAGAGTAAAGTGATGTAAAGAGACCAAAAATAATAATGAGGTTAAGATAAGAAATTGAAGCATAACTGAGACCAACTTCAGTGATGGAAAAAGACGTAAAACAAAGGGTTGAAATACAGAACAAAGCAAGAAGACGAAGCACCTATTAGAACATAAACTAAATTTTATTTTTTTAATTAATAATAATTATTGAGGATTAATTAATAAATAAAATAAAATAAATATATAATAATTTATTATTAAATAAATTTATTAATTGAATATATATTTAAATATTGTTAGTTAAAATTTCTTCTATACGATACCCTGAAAATTTTTAAAAGTACTATAGAATTTACTTATAATTAATGATCATGCAATACTTGTAAGGACACTAAAATGGATATGAAGTGACATTTAGAGAATTCATATCCATATTGTGTTGATGTGTTATTGTTTAGTGCTAAACTTGTTTGTGGTATTCTTCATTTGTTTTGTATTATGTTGCATCATTCAACATTTGTGACATTATTTATTCAAGCGTAAAAGTAACTAAAAATTTAAAGAAATATTATTGACTAATTACTTAACTTTCATGCGAACAAAAAATTTTTATACTTATTAAAATAATTAATACTCTTGCCATGATTATTTACATCTATTATGCAAATAATTAAAAAACATGTCTCAATTCATCTTTAAGAACTAACTCATCTTAAAGAAAAATTTCGATAAAAATATTAGAACTTGAGTCATTTAGATCAACGAAAGCAATAGTCATCGCATGTAAAGCATAATTTTTATTTTTTTTTCATCTATGAGGAGAAAAATTGCGTTTGACTAGAGATAATAAAGGTTTAGAGATAGGTTTAGGGAGAAGCAGGGTAGAGGATGAAGGGGTGACAGGACAAGCAAGAGACGTTAGGGACGTAACGGGAGGCTTGGTAGTTGAGCTTGGACGAGAAGCCCGAAAGGCCCAAACTAACCTTTTCGTCAGATAGTTGCTCGTAGAGATACAACTCCAACAATGAATGGGGAGCTTGGGCCATGAGTTCTCGATGGATGAGGTCTTTTATCCCACTAACACCTGATAGAACATGTTGGAATAGATAAAGCTATAGTACTAGCAAAACCTTTTTACTTGTTTAAGATAGTAACTTCTCACAATTCTCTTTGTAATGGACTGGAAACAGTGATTTTTGTTTCTGCCCATATATTTCTCATTGAAGGCAAGATTAGGTATCCCTACAAGTCTACAACTGCCCCAATAATCATTCCAATCACATTGTTTACACGTTGTGTTATATAAGATCGCATATTTCTCAACATTGATTTTTTGTCCTGAACAAACAATATTTATAGTCCACCAAAATTCTCTTCAACTTCATGTTTTATTGTGCACGTTGAATAATATAGATCTTTTAATGGGTGATGTGTGAAAAAGTATATTTAAAAATAAATAAATAAATAAATAAATAATGATAATGACAACTAATTGAATAAATTAGTTTCAGATTTTCAGAAGTGAATATTTAAACGACGTACCTTTTATTTTATTGAAGTGAGAAACCCCACAAATGATCGTGCTAGTTATGTATTATAGATTTTTATTTGCTTGTTGACATCATAAAAGGAATTATAATTTATACGGAGGAAAGAAGTAGATATGGAACTAACGAGAAAAAATAGGGTTATAAATTGGGCTTTAAAATGGCATTTGTAGACCCATTCCTTTGATGGATTTGAGGGCTAAGCTTTTCGAAAGAAAATTAAAATAAAAAACAGCCTACATGACCCAACCGGGTATGGTCAGTTTTAAATTTAATAATTTATACATAAATAATTGTCCTTGTTGACCAAAAAAAAAAAACAAAAATACATTTGGTGATTATACATTTTAGTTTAAGTTAAATTGCAAATTAGCTTCGTAATTAGTTATTGCATTAAATTTTCACTACAACATTTTGAGATTATATTCTTGTAGATATTAAAGATTAGTTACTACTATTACCATTATAATAACTTTTTACCAATATACATTTTCAAAAATTATATTGCTGTTGATACGTTTAAGGACTTGCATCATTTGACCAATGAAAAGGCTTGACCTCACTAATATTTTTATTAGTAGTTTTGTTGGCCTGCTTAAAAATTCTTATAATAATAAAATAGGTTTCTTATCTAGGCTAAATTTGGATTTTAAAAAGGTATATTAAACAAAGAGTCTATAATAAATAAATAAGATAAATTACAGCATTAGATTTAGAAGAAAGAAAAGTCAAGTTCAAACCTTAAAATGTCTAACCTAACTCAACCCACACAATTTTACCCTTAGTAATTGCTATCCCTATTCTGGGCAGTATTGTCCATTGCCTTAAGAAGGATTTGCCCTTTCGTTGTTTTCATATCTCATTTTATCGCCACGTAATTTTTCAGTTTTTTAAAGTAATATAGAGTAAGTAAACATATGTTATTCCCAGTACGATTAAAAGATTCCAAGCATTATTCCACTACGTTGAAATATTTAGACAAATTGAATTTAGAATAAAGGTAGCTTTACTGTTAAGGTAAAAGAATGCAAAAGTTATGCTAAATGCTAAATTAAAGACAAAACTAAATCATAATAGAAATTAGGGAATTTTTCCGACCTTAAGTACAAGTTCCAAAATTTTGACTTGGTCAATTCCTCTATGTATATCATCTTTCTCTTTGATTATATTCCTCAGATTTGATGGGTAAATCCTCTAAATTAGTCAATATTAATTCCTTTAAGTATTAACACTCTTTGAATAAAATTGAGTCACCGATCACTTAGCCAACCAATTTGAAAGAATTATTAGCAAACCATACCAATTTCTAATATCCATTCCTAAAACAAATCAATTCACAAAAGAAAGTTACAGATCCTATTCATAAACGAGTTTCCTTAATCAATTGCAACCTATAAAGGCGGCTATAATAAAAACTGACCATTAAGTACAAATTTAATTAATTTCTCAAAGGTAAAATCTACCAACCTATTGAAGGGGTGTTTAATATCCTCCGCAAGTGTATTAAATTTAATTTTATATTTAAAGAATTAAAAAAATTACTCATTAATTCTTAAAAAATTGAATTATTATTAAATGATTTTTTAATTTAACATTTAAAAATTAATATTATTCATTAACTTTTCCTCCTCAAATCTCAAATCAAATTTAAAAATATAAACTCTATTTTCACCTTCACCTACTTCATCTCCATTCACCATAGTTGTTAATGTGCCAAAAAGTTTTCTTTTCTCCAATCAGTTTTATTTTCTCGCCACTATAACTTTTTTAAAGATATTTTTCTATTTTAATCGTTGATTAATTCATAATCTATTCTAAGAATCAAGATAAGATTGATATGAATTTATGTTATCATTCTTAATTTTAATATGTTTATTATCAATAAAATAAATACATGAATCTATTCTGGAGATTAAGATTACTGAAATTTTCTTAAAACTTGCATGTATCACAAGCAAAATTGGAAATTATCAACATTCTTTAGGGTAGTCCAAGTTATTGTCTTTCTATTAAGCATTTCATAAGATATTATAAAAGAAAATTTTATTCACACTGTAACATGGAATTACGTTGGTATGTGCATGCTAATTTTAACAAAAAGGGTGGTAAACCTCCTTTTAGAGCATAGTTTTCCTTGCAAGAGTAATGTCTAAATTAATTGTTGACAAATATAAAACATTGTAAAAATATTTGAGTCACTCATAATCTTTTAGCTTATTATTATCAATCATAATGTAGAATTTATTCTACATTAAAGGGTTAAGAGAGTTTTATATATTCTAAAATTAGGGAGTTTTATATACATTACTCCTAAATAAAGAATCAGGGAGTTGAATGACACACGTGATAAGAAATGTAATATGTTATATTATTGTGATCAATATATTTTTGTGAGTAATGTAATGTAATATGTTATACTATTATTTTCGGAATCTTTTCAATGCTGTTTGAGACAAAACTTGATTAGAGTTCAACTCGTGCTTAAGAGCAACAAACTATTTTATAGCAAATTATTAATTTAAAACTACTTCAACTAATTAGGAGATTGATTATTCTACAAAGACAAATAGGTTACATGAAAAAAGATTCATTCAATATATCTTACTCTTAAGAAAATAAAAAAAAAAATTCAATTAGCAAGCACAAAATTTCCAATATCTTGCTACTAATCTTCTGCAAGAAAATTGTCCCACGGTGGAATTAAATCTTAAAACATTGTCTTTTACAATTTCTCAACTTGATAATTCAATCAATAAAAATTGCTCATTTATTTGAGTGTATATTATGAAAGTTAGTTTTAAAATGTAAGTTTTGTGCTAAAGTAGTAAAGTTAGTGAGTTGCATACAGTTATACATCGTGTTTGTATTACATTTTAAAATAATATTATTACACTTTTACACTTTGCTTTAGGACCTTTCTATGTTTCTAATTTGTACTTGTCCAATTTTCTAGAAATACATTGATATTTTTTCTCACTCACCTTAAAGTTTATTTGTTTTATTATTAATTAGAATTTATTTGCTTTGATTTGAAATATAATATGTTATACTATCGTGACTAATATCTTTGTATATTATTAAAAATAGCAAATAATGATGAAAATTATATTAATTTGGATGATAAAACAAATTTTAATTTAACTTTTACTAACAATAATATTGGTAAGAACATTGAAAAAAAAATGTTATTTTAATTGATAATTGTATGAGCAATGACATTGAAGATAAAGTTTACAAAAAAAACTAAACGAGTTACAACTGAAGATATATTTAATCTTCAATTTATATATGAGTTTAAAGCATGTAACTTTATTGAAATTATACAAAATACTATAGATTTTTTACTAAAAAATATGATAATGATGGTGATTCTAGAGGCAATATTATTATGTGACAGTTAATTTATAATAAAGTGAGTTTAACAAATTAAAAAATACTTAAAGAGTGTGAGCCGAGTTAAAGAATACAAATTTTTGACTCAAACTAATTGCAAAGTTAAGTTTTGAGTTTACCTAGATTATAAGATTTAAATGTGAAAGATTATGGCTTTTGAAGAATCTTACAACCATTAGTTACTTCATATATATTATATTCACTTGCTGCCTGAGAAATAATGACACTACTTTATTTTGCAAGTAAAAGTAAATAATAGTTATACGTTGTTTTGTAAGTTTACCTATTATAAATGATGAAAAGTTTCAACATTTATTTTGGTAAGATTGTCTAATCGACTTGACTATGAAGGTTTTAGAGATGTTATTGTATTCCATACCACCTATAAGAAAAATAAGTACAATCTACCATTAATTATTTTTTGTGAGTCTAACTATTAAGAGAAACTATAATATTTAATTGAGCGTTGAGTAATATATAACTTCTCTACCAATATTTTACTGGTCACCACATCTTTATCCTTTGAATAAAGTATATAATTGAATTAATTTATCTTAGGCAAGAATTCTTTTACCATTTTTAAAATAGCATTCTAATTTTTTTTTTAAAATGAATTAAATATGTTATCTCAATTTTTTTTTTCATAAACACTAATAGACCATGTGGCAAAGGAGAAAAAGCAAGTATAATAATAGCATGCTATTCCATAAAAGATATTTTAGAAAATAATTCCGTATAATACAATTTGCTCAAAGTCCCATCAACACAGGGCAGGGAGAGCCCCACCCAACATTATCTTCATCACTGATGAATAAGGGAGAGCAGATTATGAATGGTAGCAACACCTGCATTGCATCCTAGACTCCAAGTAGCTTCCACTACTTCAGTGGAGTGCATGATGCCCCCACCAAAAAGCTACCTCCTAGACCCACTAATTAAAGTCCAGCTCCCAATATCACAGGTAATAGTATAAACAATAATATATATAACTGTCCTAACTGGTCCCAACAAAAAAAAAAAAAAACTAAAAGCTTGATCTCTTTAGAGAGGTGAGGGTAACGTTAGAACCCAAGGGCGAAGATCCCACTTGAATCTCAAACGAATCGTAACGCAGAAACAGTTCCACAATAAGAAGCCGAGAAACCAACATAACAAAATCCTTCCCAGCGCATTGCTTGTTCCCTACTGTTGGAGACTCAGTTTCAGGCCCATTCGACCACAGCACATGCTTCAGGAGCTTCTCCCCCTCCTCGCCCACGAACCTGTCCCCCACAAATTCCTCGGCCCTCTCGAAGATCTTAGGATCCTTCGTCGCAAAAGGTTGGTACCCAAACAGCATTTCCCCTTCCTTCACCTGAAACGCGTGTTCGTGGCTCTCAATAACCATATCCCTCTTTGCCCTCCCGAACTGCAACGGCACCGGAGGGTCGATCCTGAACGCTTCGTACACCACCGACTTCATCAGCGGCATCTGCTCCATCGCCGCCATGGTGACCTCGCCACCGGCGGCTCTCACCGCGGACCTGATCTCACTCGCGAGCTGCGCGTGGAGCTTTACTCCGGCGCGCCCGATCCATTTAATCACGTTCGGGAAAAAGATCTTCATTCCCCCGAAGGAATTAAAGCATGTGGCGAATAAGAGGTTGTGGCAAGCCTCGTCACGCGAAACACCTAATCGCTCGGCTTCGTCGAGGACGAAGGCCGAAGACTCGTAGAAGAATTTGTAGAGGCGCTGGTAGTCTTTTTTTATGAGAGCCGAAGGGAGACGGAACAAGCGGATCGTGGACTCCTCGATGAACTGGGGGAATCCCAATCGGAGAATTGGGCCGAGTTGAAACAGAACCCATTTCTGAACCAGTTTTGGGCCGTCGAGGCCGAGCTTGGAGTCGGTGGGGTTTGAGCCGAAGAGAGAGCGAGCCAGGAAGTTAAACGCGGCTTGGTCGTTGGCGTCGCCGAAGCTGGCTTTGCCCTTGGCGGCGAGGTCGTTCTCAAGGGTTTGGAAGAGTTGGGTGTAGCTGGCGTGGAACTCGGGAATCACGTGGTCGCGACGGGACTTGAGGAGGAAGAACATCAAACGCTTGAGAAGCGCGTGTTTGGGTTCTGAAGGGTCGAGGTAGGAGAGGACCCTGTAGCCACCGGTTAGTTCGGTGGAAGGCATGAAGGTTCCGGTGAAGACGTCTTTCTTTTCAACCTTGGTCACGTCGAAGAGAACGGGGAAGCTCTTGCCGTCCAGCAAAACGACGACGTTTGGGTTTAGAGCAATGAAGGGTCCAGGTGGCATGTTGGTGCGGAACACCGTCGAGTGGTACTTCTGGATTCGGGATTTGAAGTACTCGTCGCGGCCTTGCTTGTAGAAATAGTCTTGACGGTCCATGAAAGGACCGATGACCGGAAACCCGCAATCACCGGGGATTTTGCGGATCGGCAGCTTGCTGTGCTCCGGCGCTGTCACCGACACTGCCGGTACGGAGAGGGAGGGTTTTTCGGAGACGGAGGCTCGGATTGGGGGAAGGGAGAGTGATGATGGAGAGGGTTTTCTGGTAGAGGGAAATTCTAGACGAAAGATTGGAGAGGACAGCGTGGAAGATGCCATTTTTAGAGCGAATGAAGATTTGGTGAGTTTTCTGCTTTGTTGGAGAAATTAGAAAGAATTAAAGGGAGATCAAGAGAAGTGAGTATTTCTTGGCTCTTTCGTGCTGCTGGTTGGTGAGTGGGTACTTTGATGATGCAATGAGGGGAAGGAGTGTTGTTATTTATAGAGAGAAATCGAATGGCAGAATATGTGGGTGCTGACCATTGAAGAGCGCGGTCTTTTTATTGACCCGAAAAATGGAGACTAGGACTTGGACGAATCGTGAATTTTGTGCATTAATTGCTTCCCTTTCCGGCGTTGCTCCGTCCATGCACTGTGCACGCTTCTATTATTATATCACCAAATATTATATAATAATTTTTATTATTTTTTCACGAATTTGTTAAAATTGAGGTACAAGCTTGTGAAATTTGCAAGAACAATTTTTTATTTCCTTAAACCCTAGCATCCCGGGTATGGTAAGTGGTGAGTCCAGTCACGAAATGTTGTTTTCCGCATGGAAGTGCTCGCAAACTTTTTGAGACCAAGCATAGGTGGAAAAATTGATACACTCCGTTTCATTATCTCAAGATCCCCCTAAATCATTTACAACCATAATTTACTTTCAACCTTTTTATATCCTCTTACTCTTTTAATATTTATTCTATAATGTTGTCAAAAGAAATCAAACTGCACGTGTTTTGTCTACATATGCTAACAGGGTTGATCAAATTACAAGTTACGATCTCTTATACGTCAGCGATAACTTAATATAAAAATTATATTATAATTATAGTTTACATGCATTATTTATTTCTTTTTTATAAAGTTAAACAAGTACAAGATTCCAATAAAAAAGTCTTTAATGTTACATATTTTAAACACCTATACTCCTTAAATTTGATGCGTATAAATAAAACATTAAATGATTTTAAATTAATTTTAAAATTTGTAAATATAATTAATGTGATTAAAAATTTTAATTTAACAGTTAACTTTAAAAATCAATTATTTACTAAAAATTATTAAATAGTACGAGTGTGAGTGTAATTTAATTTATCCTTTTAACTTAAGAAAAAAAAAGTATAATATTTAAATGTAATTTTTTTATCTATCAAAACATATAATTTAACTTTTGTATCAATTCATAAATTTGTTTAATTCTTAACACATTATTTGCAGGCACAATGTAGCTTTTACTCTAAAATTATGTTTATAAATTGTTTTTACACATTTTTAAACGCATATTAATTAGTGTGTATTTTCTTTTACTTAATAAAATACACATACTAATATTGTCTCTTTATTGCACTGTTCCTTAGGCGTAATATTGCTATGGAATCATACAACTCGGTCATTTTTTGAGGAGTGAAAAATGAAGACTAAGATGTGAGTGGTGTTATGAAATGTTACGAAAAATTACTTTTTTGTAAAAAGATTGTCTTATTTTTATATTATAGTTACGAAAGAATTGAAAAAGGGTGTGGTAAGATAAGCAATATAATAAAATAATAATATTAATGTTATAAAAATATCTTATAAATAATATAACTTAAATGTTATTATTTAAAATGGAAGTGTTGAAAACTCTTTTAAATGTCGTCCCCTAACTCAATTAGATAAATTCTTATTACAAACCAATCTTAATTTGATTCAGTTTGTCTAAAAATAGGTTTGCTTTTGGATGAACTTTTTTAAAATATATATTTTTAATTTAAAAAATAAAAATATTTAAATATAAATTGAATTATATAGTGCTTAACTTTAATTTTTTTTTAATCAAGTAAAAAGAATTATCACTTTATCCACTTGTTTTAAAATAAGGTGATTATTTTGTTTATTAAAGGTTTCTCACAAGTATTTGAAGTAATTAATATTTTTTTTCCAATTATTTTGGTAATACAAAAACTTTTTTCTGTTAGACAAAAATAAGGAAATTCAACGCAACAAGACTAATGTTAGTTAAGAGAGAAGTTGTTGAAGAAACATGTGCTATTTCAAATTTAACTAATTAAACTAATTAGATAATATGAATTTATGATTCTTAATTTCATTCTAATTTGGTTTCAACAACGCCTACGCTTTTACAATGAAACTCTGTATCTCAATTTTATTTTATTTTTTGTGTTTTAGTTAAGCATTTTGTTAATATTAGCTTTGTAGTTGAGTTTAAACATCTACAAATAAAAAAAATTTACATAAAAAATATACAGTTATTATATTAAAGTTATAAAAATATAATAAATATTTTTTTAATAAAATTTTACTATTATTAACTACTTATCTTCATTTCTAAGGGTTAACATTAATAAAATCTTTTAGTCAATAGCATTATATTAAACATGATATTCAGGTAAGTTTGGGTATGTTTTTTTATAATACCCACCTTTACATCAGCTATCTATAAAACTACTATACAATTAATAATTTTAGTGCCCATCCTCATGTTTTATAAGTATCTAAATAATTATAGTTAGACTAATATCTATGTAGTTAAATAAAAGGCTTAATTATAAAAATATAATAGCACTATATTTAACTAAATCTAAATATAATATAATATAATAAAAAAATTAATTCCAAGACATAATATGCGTTTAATGCTTGATTACAACAAATAGAATAATTTTTCAAAATTTAAATTTAACGTAACAAGGTTATAAATAATTCATAAATTTGTAGACAAAGATGGTTTGAAAGATGGGCGATTAATTACTCTTTAAAGACAAAGATAATAGAAGGTAAAACAATGTCACGACAACGCAAACCTCAACCATAATATACAATTTTTAAGTTATAAATATTATGAGTGAAATTATTTTATTTTATTTTAAATTTGATATATTTAACATTAAAATACTTATCTTAAAACGTACTTTTACAAAATTTATGGGAACAATTTCTTATATGTAAAATTAGATCCATTAATAAATCATTTATTCTACCCCTTGTTACACAAAACCTTAATACTGTCATAAGCAGCCTATGAATAAAGACTGATATAATTAAAGAAGTCAAAGCACCCAACTTGGCATGGCAACACTGCTTTCTGAACCTCCACGTGCTAATTTAATAGAATCGCATCCAACTCCTGACTCACTTCCTACATTTGTTTTAATTAAATTTTCGATGGTATTCTTTTCAATATTAAAATTAATAAAAAGTATTTTTTTTAAGAAAAAAAATTAACACGTGATAAAGTTATTTGTCCCAACATATCGTTTTATTTTATCAGTTTCTTTTAAAATCACTTGCGAGATGAACGAACATATCACTTTAATATTTAGTACTTATTTTTTAATGGATTTTCAATTATATAGTTCGAACCTCATTTTAGAGCATAATACAATCACATATAGCTATTCCTTGTAATCTCTTTGAACGTAGATACGTTACCATTTTTGTTTTTGCTTTTTTATCATAATTATCATTTGTGTTTTATTTTATGTATCTCTGAGCGCAAATGATTCATATTCACAAGGGCTGATGGATAAAGGATACAGCTCTCAAATTTTTAAATAAAAATTAAAATATATTTTTATAATTTTTTATAAATTTTAAAATATTTTAATCATTAATAATAAACATTTTAAATGTTCAATACACAAAATGTCACATAATATAATAAAAAAATTAACACTTAAAATGCTTTCGTTTAAAATTAAAATACTTCGTTAAAAGTTTTAGTCCACATTATGCATAGAGATAAATTTATAAAGCGATTTTTTTAATAAAACCTCCTGAGTTTAAGTAATATATATCAGGAAAAAAATTTTAATTTTTAATATACTCAGAGGCACACGTTAAAAAATAATATAATTTTTATTTTTAATATATATATATATATATATATATATATATACACACCTAAAAAATTAATAATTTTTTCAAAAGTATCATAGGATGGTTGAACGTGGTCCCACGTTGGTGTTTTAGCCGCCAACATGACGCAATAAAAAAAATAAAGTGGAGTTGGGTGTTAAGCATGTGGTAAATGGTAACATGTGAAATGATCCCTCTTCACGAGGGGGGCATAAGTAAATTGAAAATTTCATCCAACTCATATAAAATTATTTAAGTGTTCAGTGCTAGCCAACGTGTTGAGATTCGCCAAAAAGATGACTTTTACTTGTTGAATCCAATAACGAATGGGAAATCTTAATATGATTCACCAAACCCAAGCCTTTTCCATCAATTTATGTATAAAAGGAATGAGATGGTCCTTCATATAGAAGTTTAAGTGGTTAAAATTATTTTTTCACTATTTATATCATAATTAATATGTTAATTGTGATTTTGTTACATCTAATGATCATATCATGTTTCGTCTACATACGTAAAGCATGATTGTTCCTTTAAGGAAACGTTAGTTTTTAATTAAAATATGTATTTTAAATTTGTATAACAAGTAATGCTTTTACAAAAGATTTTCTTTTAAATGTTCTAACAATGTTGTATAAAAAATTTTGAAAAATTAATTTGTACCATATAGAAACCATTTTCTTTAACTGATCTTAACGTTTATGCTTCTTGTTATTACAAAAATATTCACTGTAAATTGTTGTCAATTTTCTTCTATTCATTGGAGTGTCTAGTTAGGGCGGTACCTGAGGGAAAAAAAAGATTTTTACATTATTCACAGCTCTACAGGTCACGTTCGATGATATTAGGAATGTGGTTACGTGTGAGGGTTTAATCTAAATTCATGTAAGACTATCCCAGAAAGAAAAATTGTATCATATTATGGATGACTCACATCGTCCTTAAACTTAGCAAAAGATAATGCTCGACCAAAATTCTAAATCCAACGCATGTGCCAGATGACAAACGCTGACTTTAGTTTATTGTAAATGATAAAGATATTGGTTAAAAATTTAAAATATTTTTTATCAATAAAGTATTATTATTATACATATATATATATATATATATATTATTTTATTTTTGTTAGTTAAGGAAGATTATTCTCATCCGCATTTAGTAATACAACTGTTTGAGTATATTTGTGTATTTAGCATTGATATAGTATACATAACTATATATATATAGGTGTGTGTGAATAATTTTTAATATATCTTAATTTATTTGGGATGGAATCTTTCTCGTAACAACTCCAAACGAAAAGGTAACAAATTAATAATACAGTAGAATTTTAAAATAACAGGCTCTCACCCATTCTTTGTTATTAAATAAAAATATAGATTCAATCAAACTTAAGGAGATTTTAGTTTATAATAAAAGTATTAGAGAAGTAAATAAGAGTGTGTTATCAATATCTTTTAGCTAAAATTATATAATTTCCGTTCTCTATATTCAAGTGAATTTAAACTTAAACATCTAATTTTTTATTTGATTTATCTATTTAAATTTAGTTTAAGTTTCACTTTAGTCTCTTAATTTTTTTATTCAACTTAATGTTCTGTTATTTTTTAGATAAAATAAGTCTTTAACTTTGTTCCAGCTTTTACCTTAACCAAAGTTTTTAAAATAACTATTTTTTGTTTATTTTACATTTTTCACGTATTTTATTATTAAACATCCATCTAAAACTTAGAAATTACTGCTAAAAACTTTAATTACTCTCAAATCATTTATGACTAACTAAGAATAATTTTTACTTTTTTCCTTTATTGTAAACACTTAATAATTAATGTCAACATATGGATCAAATGTCATACATTGATAATAATAATTATTAATTATTTTCCTTGTAAACCCATATCTATACTGAATGCTAAAATATTTTCTAAATTAATATCAATTAAATTATAAAGCAAAGTTAGAAAAAAATTAGCATGAAAAAAATAGAAACAAAAAATTAATTAAATAAAATTCAAAATATTAAAATTAAACTTAAAAGATTAAATTGGATAAAATCAAATTTTCACAACTAAATCGAAACTTACGTTAACGTAATAGATGAAAAATATAATTCAACTTATCTTTTGTATACAATTCAGTTTTTGCATAAATAAATAAGGTGTTCATAATATATTTTTTTTATTTTAATGAAACTTTGACAGAATTTTCTATAGCCTTAATAATAAGTTCACAAATTAAATAATGAAATGTGAATATTTTTATTTTTTAAAGTAAAGCCTTATGAAATGGAGTGCTTACCTATTCTAACTTCTCTTAGATGACGTGGGTTAGACCATAGATTAAAGAAAGTTTCTTTTTAAGTATGGATGGAAATTTACCTGCATAATTATCAAAACGGCGTAATGGTGGATAAAGAGATATTTTAGCACAACGTTTTTAAAGTAAATTTAATCTCTTGATTTTTAATTATTAAAATAAATCACTTTAGTTTTTTTTTATTTAAAACTTTAGTTTTATTTTTACATAAATATTTATATATTGAATTAATTAAATTATTTTATTTTTTCACTCAAAATTGTTAACCAACATGTCAAATTTATCTAAAATAAAACGGTTCTAAACAAAATTTTCGTTAATCAATGATAAAGATAGTCACTAACTGTAAGTAGGAATTAATTTTGGACCCTTTAATCTTGGAAACTGATATTCAATCTGAGAAAGAAAGAAAAAATTATAATTTCACATTCTATCAAATCCTTTAACTTTATTATTATTATTATTATTCTTTCAAATCTATTATAAATTTCAAACTATTCAAATCGAAGATAAAATTTTAAGAATTTTGGATAAAAAAAAATAATGAGAGAGCTACATTATTTAATCTTAAAATAGAAAAAAAATGTTTCACTTAAAAATATATTAAAAACAAAACTATATATAATTTAAACTACACTACCTAAAAAAGCCTTAAAGAATCACGTGCTTTGTATTTATATGTTTTTAATGCAATTATTGTTTACACTACACTTTCTTATATATTTGTTTCAACACTTTATTTGTTATTATGAATGACAACTAATTTGACCCAACTTTAATTCATGTAGATTAGGGTCAAAATATTCTGCAGACTAAAAAGTCCATCAATTTATAAGTTTATAGAGCTAAAAAGTCCATAGCATTAAGGTTAGAGTCACGATTTTGTGGGCCAAAAAAATTTATATATTTTTAAAAAATTAAATTTAAAAAAATTTGATATCAATTATGATAATTATTAAAATATTTAATAAAAATATTTATTTCATATAATATTTTTCATAATAAACTTGTAATCCAATAAAATTATTTAAAAAAAATAAAAATAAAATTTATATAATATTAAATATTTATAATGATTGTTGTTATTAAATAAAATTAATAAAAATAACAATTTTTATATAATTTTATTAATAAATTTTAAAATATTATTTGAGTATTAACTATAAATTTTTTTATATTATAAAATTTTTATTTTATTATTATTTTTATTTATTTTTATAAAATTATTAAAAATGTTATATATATATATATATTTTGAGAATCATATTTTATTTATGTAAAAATATCTTATATTTAATAAATAAAATTACACTAAATATATAAAATTAACGACAAAAAATAATACTGACAAAATTTATTAAATCTAATAAATGAAGGTTAATATGTTAAAAAAAAGTAAATAAATATTTTTATTGTAAAAATTATAGATATAAAATATTTTACATTATAAAATTTATAGATATAAAAAAGTAATATATAAATATAGTAAGAATTATTTAATGAATATTTACAAATTTAACTTTTTGACTAATCTTATTTAATAAAATTTATATTTAAATTAAAATAAATTGTGTTTCTAAATTTTTATTTTAATAAAAATTTTGTAATAAAAGTTAATATAAAATTTTAAACTAAGTTATTTTTATATAATTTTATTAATAAATTTTAAAATATTATTTGAGTATTAACTATAAATTTTTTTATATTATAAAATTTTTATTTTATTATTATTTTTATTTATTTTTATAAAATTATTAAAAATGTTATATATATATATATTTTGAGAATCATATTTTATTTATGTAAAAATATCTTATATTTAATAAATAAAATTACACTAAATATATAAAATTAATGACAAAAAATAATACTGACAAAATTTATTAAATCTAATAAATGAAGGTTAATATGTTAAAAAAAAGTAAATAAATATTTTTATTGTAAAAATTATAGATATAAAATATTTTACATTATAAAATTTATAAATATAAAAAAGTAATATATAAATATAGTAAGAATTATTTAATGAATATTTACAAATTTAACTTTTTGACTAATCTTATTTAATAAAATTTATATTTAAATTAAAATAAATTGTGTTTCTAAATTTTTATTTTAATAAAAATTTTGTAATAAAAGTTAATATAAAATTTTAAACTAAATGAAATATATATATATATATATAATATTTAATTTTATTTTATACATTAATTTATTATTTTAAACTCATAAATATACATAAAATTAACTATACTATAGTATTAATATAATATAAAAAAATAGTATGTATATGATAAATTAAAATACATATTTATATTGATAAATTAACTAATAATTTAATTTTTTTATTTATATATTGATTTATTTAAATATTTATTAATTATTGATTTTTAAGTATATATTAATAATTATATTTTTTTAATAATAAAAAAGTTATCTATACTTATATGTTTATATAAAATTTATTAAAATTAATCATTTAAGATTCTATAATTATTAAATTAATCATTTAAGATTCTACGTATTTATATTTATATTATATTAAAAATAATCATACCATGTATAAACCTAAACTATAATGAATCTATAATTATTAGAAGATTAAAGAATATTTAAATATACTAGAATTGATTAAATTTATTAAAATAATTATTATTAGTATTCTATAAAATATTATTTTATTATTTAATTATTGTTTAGTTAAAAATATTTAATATTAATTCTTAATTAAAATTATAAATTATTAATGTACTATATTAAATTTAATTAATAAAATTAAACAAATGCAAAAGTTAAATATATTTGATATTATTTTTATAATAAAATTTTAATATATTGAATAAATATTTTTTTAAAAATATTTTTATATTAATTTATTTAAATAAAATAATTTAATAAATATTATAAAAAAAAAGATAATAGTTATTACTTTATAAAATAGGTGGACTAGTCTACCGCTAATTCTGATCCTAGCCTACTATTTTCTTTATTTTGGAACTTAAGGCCAATATAAATCTACTAACTATAGGATTTTAAAAGAACATGGCTATATAGAAGGCTAACAGGGTAAGACTCTGACAATTACGTTGTAATGGTTTCAAATAAAATTATATTTCTCAAATAATTTTACAATATAGGAAACAAACATAGGTCATCTCACAAGGACACAAATTCATTATGTTTCTAATTTTAAACATGCAACAGTAGTTAGATTAGGAGTTTTGTAGTTTTTACAAAATTATAAACAGAAACATAGATGGGCAACATAAAGATGAAATTGAATTAAAATGCAGTATAACAAATTGAATTAAAATTGAATCAAATATACGAATTACCGAGAAAACAAATTGTCTAGAAATAAATTAAATCCAGAAAATGAAAACAAAAACGAATCAAGGAAAAACCAACCCAAATCAAAATAAACACAAATAAAAATAATTAAAATGAAACAAATTAGACCTAGAAATTGAAAACAAATTAAAGGAAAAATAAAAGCAATTAAGACGAAATCAATTAAAACTAAATTAGGTGAAACAAAAATGAAAATGAAATCAATTAAAACAAAAATGAAATGAAAACGTAGATTAAAAAAAATTTAAAAATGAAAAATAATTTAACCCAGAAAAACAAAAACGAATTAAGAATGAAAAATAAATTGAAAATAAAATGAATGAAAAATAAAGTGGAAGCAAAACCCAAAAAAATGAAAATAATTTGAGAGTAAAATAAATGCAAATTAAAATGAACGAACACAATTAAAACCACAAATCACAGACACGAACTATGATTACTATACCAAATTTGTCTAAATCTCAAATGCAAAGGAAATCAATCGATCACTATTACACTCAATAATAAAAATTAAATTCAATCGAATTATACATGCATCAATCTTAATTAAGAATTGTGAGAAAGTAAAAAGACAAACTTGGAGCGATTTATCGATCTTACAATCCACGCTTGAAACAAGATGATTCGCGAGAAAAGAATAATTGAAAACATAGCAGAATCTAAAAAGAGGCGAGTGAATGGAACGAAAAAAGTTTTCTCTCAAAAGCAGGAAAAGTCTTTATAAAAAAATGAAATTATGAAAAAGAAGTCCAAAATCAACCTTTTGACTTCTATATATACTGGTTTTAAATGAAAATAGAAATAAATAGGTCAAGGCTACTGCAAGTAATTAAAATAAAAACTTTAAATATAAAAGGTATATTTTAAGTCTAAACATAAAAAATTAATAAAAATAGCTTCAAACTTCAAACAGTACGATCCATATGTCCAAATTGAAGCTCAAGAAGTCAAAAATCTATTGCAGAAAGAATCAACCAAAAAGGAAATCTATAGAAAAAGTTATGGCTGAAATAGTGGATAAACGATAGAATAGCAAAAATATGAAATATAAAATAAAGATAACAAGTATTTATGAAAACTCCAATTTAATGTAAGAATTGCAAAAACATGCTACTAAATGAAATAAATAAAGAAGGAAAAATATTTTGAAAGATGCAATAAGATTATAAATGTGAGTACAAAATATGAATTATCGTAGAACTTAGGACTTTAACTCATTTTGACAGCTTTTCATGCGAAATTTATTTAGGTAGTGTTTGGTTTAAAAAAGCAAAGATATTAGGACAGAGACATGGAGGTACATGTATTATATTTGACTAGTGTCTTACGAGAGAGACAAAGATACAAAAGAACACGCAGAACATAAATTTGAAGAACACCAATATACTTATTAAAAGAAAGGATACATATTATGTTATTTTGAAGAATATAAATAAGAGTAGAAAAAAAAATATATATATATATATATATACATATATTATTTTACTTATTTGAATAAATAGAAATGAGAGTAAAAGATAAATTATATTAAAATATTTTATAATAATTTTTTTAGAAAAATTTAAATTTTTTTCACATTATATAAAATTTATTTAAAAGTAAATATAAGTTTCAGACTCCCTTTTATCCATTTTCACGTGGCATGCTGCTTTGTGCCATTTCACCTCTCAAATAAGAGGAAATGTAATCCAACAAAAACAGACCATTATAATCCAACAAAATTAACTATTTTCACCCTTTCTCATTTCCGTTCTCTTCATTTCCATGATAAATAAACCGAACATAAGTAATTATATATTCTGAGTCTATTGTATTTTAATGTGATGAATATATGACTTTGTAATAAGATAAAGTATATTAAAAAACATGTTATTATTCTTTTAAATATGTTTTCTATTGTGAACAAAATGTCATTACCCAATATTTCAAGTTTCAACCAAAATTTGCTCTGCAGAAAGAGGTGGAAGCTGACGATTATTTGAAGTTTGAATATAGACTCAACTTTAACATGAGACACACGCAGCCACGCTGTTGGTTGGTCTTCGAGTTACTTGTCAAACTCAAATAGGATTCTGCCAAGGTAGTTGTGGGTGGTTGAAGGTGTTTGCGAAGGGGCCGTTAATTTTTTTTAATTACAGGAATATCATATGTTCTATTAATTTTTTATTTAGATATTTAAAAATAAAAATAGATTAAAAATAAAAGCAGAAAATAATTTTAAAATTCAATTCAAAGAATCCCTAAAATTATGGGGTTTTCTTCTAACAGATGTATTGTGTTTCTGCAGTCAAAGTCAGAATGATCCACACACAACACAACAATGCGTTCCCATTTTCATTGTTGATTACACTTTCTAATTATCAAGTCAAGCCGCACTCTTCTCTTTTGTTCCCACTGCCGGCCCAATTCATGTCCATTTCATGTCAATTAATTATTATACTTAGCTAATTATATAAAGTTATTATTATATCATTTTTTATTTTATACATTTAAAAAAAAAGTCAAAATGCAGCGTTCCGTCCACAGCTTTGCCCATCCTTTAACCTCAATGCCCCACAGCTTCCATTTATCCATCCGTTTCAACTCTAAGCTACGGAAAATGTAAAATTCTAGAGATTTTACGTAAAAAAGTATTAAAATGTGAATTAAGTACCATTATAAATTATATTTTACACAGTTTAAGCATAGTTCAAATTCTCTCTTAAAACATGTTATTTAAAACTTTTTATGTTGGACATAAATTTTTTTACTAGTAAAATATATGCAATCTAATAATTAAAATTTTCAGTCCAAACATAACATAAATGTTATTTTTGTCAACTTTTTTGCAAAATGTGTTGCTATTGGTAATGATATAACTCAATGCAAATAATAATAATAATAAATAAATAAATAAATAAATAAAAACTCTAAGCATTTGAACTTTTACTAAGAAGAGCTTGACTTATTTAATGTGGAGTCATAGAGATATAATGTTAGTACTTGTCACTTAGATTGCATTTTTTTATTGTCATGCAGGTGACAAGTACCAAGTGTCCAACTCTCAGTCTAACTGCCATGCAGTGATACGTCTTGCGTAGAAGTTCACACACTTAGGATCATTTTTGTTTTGCATTGACTTGTACCATTAGCGATACGTTTTACCCAAAAAATAAGCTTTTCCAGGTTACGGATTATAACTAAGCTCGCAGGCAAGAAGGTCAGTATTAAATTCAAATCCAAATTCAAAATCTAAATCTTATATTTTATTAAATGGGTTCAAACTCATCCATTTTGTTGACTTACAAGAAATGAGTTAAAAAAGCTTATACAAAATCAAGGATAAAGTATATGTAAAATTTAAAGAAAGTAAAAAAAGAAAAACCTTATATGTTATTCTCTAAGTGTTGTTTATCAATTAAAATTAAAATTTTATTTTAATAAAAAATTATATTTAATATTATTGTAGATTATTGATGTAAAACTTAAATCTTAATTAGGGAATAGTACCAACATATTTACAGTATTATACTCAATTTTTTTCTTTAAAAAAATGCAAGAAGAGTAATAGTGTAAAAATCATGAATTAGCAATGCTAAAAAAGAAAAAGAAACAAACCACAAAAGCATAAATTATAAGTTAAATTGTAAGAAAGTAAAGGAAAGAGATTAAATTTATATAACTATAAATTAAATGTGCAATAAAATAAAGTGATGAAATATTAAATTTGATGAAAAAAACAATGTGTAAATAATGAGATCCAACAAAAAACAAAAATGAAAGAAGAAATTAAATGAAAGAATAGATAGTTTAGAAAGGTTTGGAGGTCTTATAACAAGAATATAAAAAAGAAAATCAAAGAAATAATTGATCAAATGGTGACAACTATATTCAAGTTACCTAAAAATATAGAACACAAGAACTCAAGGCTGAACTACTGTACTCTAATAAAAGATTATGGAAATAAGGGTCTAATTTAATCTATGTAATCATTATTTGTATTTTTAACTAAAATTTTGTATTTTAATTAAGCGGTTTATTATGTTTTAGATTAGTGGGATGAACCACATTAATTATTAAAACTATTTAAGATTTTATATTTTATGTTTAATGAGCTTAGTTATTAAATTATTTTAGGAGTTTTACTTTAATTATTGTTATTAGGTTTAATCGTTCCTTTAGGGCTTCACTTTTTATTATAAATATTTATGTAAGACTCTTTCAAAAGATAATTTTAATTTTGAATAAAAATTGAAAGTTACCTATTTAAAAAAGCTCATATATCTCTTAAAATTCTTGAAAAGAAACATACTTAGATCTTATCAAAAGATGCCTTACACTTTTGTGTCAATTTTAAGTTGAGCTTATTATTTCTATTTTTTATTGAATTAAGTTTGAGGTGCTTTCTTCTCTTCTTCTCTTATTTTTCATCTTTTTTATTTTATTTATTTTATTTTATTTAAATCTTAATTTTTGTTTAAATTATCTTACAATCATGTCTCAAAATTTATGAAACTTTTTTTTAGCATTTTTTAATAATATTTTATGTTTTAAAATATCACGTTTCACTTCTCTTTTTTTGGAACATTGAAATCTAAATTTTTTAAAGAAAGGGAGACAACTTCTATAATGTAAATTTTTTGCTTTACCTAATTAAATAAATTTAAGAAAAAATTCATCAATTTCACATAAGTAAAGAAGAAAACTTAATATTCTCTTCTATGATTTAAGATTTTGTTTGTTCAATAATTAATTATATTTTGATATCAAAACTAATATTTATAAATAATAATAATAATAATAATAATAATAATAATAATAATAACCTATTTAAAACTTTGAATGTTTAATAAATAAATAATTTTCAATATAAAAACATTTATAAATTAAATAAAACAATAACAATCTATTTTACATTATTACCGTTGTTTCTAAATAACTCTCCACTGCTTGAAAAAATATTAGAATCTCATAAGTCATAAGATGAAAATTTAATTTTATAGTTATAAGTATATTTTAAAATTTATTTTAATTTTTAAAAATTAAAAAATATATAATAAAATGTAAGATAATCCACGTGCTCATGGTACTGGATAGCATAATTAAATTAGTACTTTAAAGATTTTATAACATGTAAATGATAGAGTAATTCATATATAGGTATTATAAATCATTGAATAAATCAAGACAAATATTAACCATTTATTATTTATTTATTTTAAAAAATATTAATTAATTCATAACTAAAGATATTTATTTGAAATTTTACTTTAAAATAAAGTTTATCTTATTGTTATAAAAAATGAAAAATAATTCTTAAGTCTAAATTTGTAATATACAAATGATACATTAATTTATATATTGCCATTTTAAATTGTTATATGTGTATTTTTTAATTTTAATTTTTTAAAAAATAATTTATATATTTTAAAAAATAATTTTATTTCTCAATAACCTATTCTCTAGAACACCTAATTCTATGTTTGTAAGGTAAATAAAAATTAAATTTATTTACAAATAATTTCTAAATATATGTTCAATAAGATAATAACGGTAATTATAATAATAATAAATAAAATTAGACTTAATATAACTAATTTATTGCATTTTAATTACCTATTATTTGCTATTATTACTACCACTTAAAATATGAAGTAATTAAAAAAATAAAGTGTAAAATTATATCCAAATATCTAAAATAAATTAAATGAATATTTAACCCAATTCTTAAATTCAAATTTCTCCTTTTTAAAGTTTTTCAATAAAATCAGTAACTCATAAATTTTTAATTATACCATGATTAGATTCAAAATATTAAATTTAATTTAGAATTTGGCCTATTATGAACTTAATTTTTATTTTAATTATTATGAATAAAAATTACAATATAGAAACATATAGCAAAATTTTTTCACTAAGTATTATTATTATTATTAGTATGAGAGTCAGAAAATTTATAAAATTAACTTCATGATGCTCTTGGCCTTTCATCTAATTTTTCTCATCAATCAACTTACCTCAGACAAGTCTCAATAAAACTTGTGGATGTTGCAGTGAATTTGAGAAATAAGAATTAAAAATTGGTAATGATCACATGTTTCAAATTTACACTTATTATATATGTCAACCAAACCTTAGCATATACCAACAAATAATTCTGAAGCTAAAACACCTTCAAGACACATAAAAACCAAAATTCCATTCTAACGATTATCTTCGGAAATAAGAATTTACCAAGATGCAAGAAGATATTAGTGACACGGCAACTCGGTAAAATTTCTCTAAGAAAAAAAAATATTCAATAATGAAAAGAAACAAGAAGTTTCAATCAGCTTCGACGCTATATGTTAAAATATAATGAGACGATGAAATATTAATAAGAGTTTAATTTGTATAAATTTTGAATATTTAATTTTTTAAGAATTTTGACCGTTAAATCAATAGAATTTATCATGAAATAAAGTTGTTAAAGATATTATTTCTTAAAATTTGTTATTTGAATTTTTGGAATAAAAAATAACGTTTATGGAGGGGTGAAGGACCATATTGAGATTGAGACATCCAAATTCTATTATGGGGAAGAATCAAATGTGTGATGATTGCTAAATTGGAGCAGAGATAATAGAAAAGTGGTTTTGTGCTCCGACCACAAAATTAAAAGGATCGAAACATGTTTGATGATGCGAATGGAATACGGGTTCGTGCTTCACCGTATCATCATTCCTATTTGGCATGAAACAAACGTGCTCCTTCTCTTCCTTCCATAATTGCTTCAAAATAGTTGTTTGTTTAAAATTGATAGCAACACCACTTTGGGCAAATTTCAATCAGATAGAAGCACCCAACTATAAAATGTTTATTTATGAAGTGACAGCGTAAATGCTTCTTTTTTTCTTTCATGATTATACAACTTAGAAACTCACTCTGTTATTTAATTATTTTACGGGATTTTTAATGTGCTTCAACAATATTATTTATATAGATTATTTTTAAAAATAATAAGTTGTTTTAGTTAAATAAATTTTAGAATTTATCATTAAAATTTATCAGCTTATTTTCTAGTTAATTTTTTTTATTTTATCGTTTATAATTGGTCATTTTAAATACAAAAGTTATTTTTACACATAGCTGTGTATCTATTTAGTATTTTACCATGGAAAAAATTATTATTTTACACAATTTATACACCATAGATTATTTTAAAATTATTTTTATTTAGCATATTCAAGCACAAAATTCAAATCAATCGAATACCATAATAATTAATTATTAACATTATGTTTAAATTATGTCTACGTGTCTTTATATTCATATTATTTTTAACGCTACTAATTAATTGTAATTTTTCTTTATTTCACGTTTATAAATTTTTCAACGTAAATTTAAATATACACCAAAATAATATTTTTTCTAACTCATACAAATGCACACTTATTTTACTATTGACACGTTATGTAGCTAAAATTTTCAAATTTTTTCGTGACAAATCATTTCAGCTATCAACTTGGTGGCATTAGAAATGCAAGGTTTTTTTGTTCGAGAATTTGTTCATTTTTTGTTTGTATAAAAACTATAAAAGTTTCACATTATTTTCATTTAATTTTTTTAATTATTTACACTGAAAACATTTAAAACCAAATTTATTGTTTACCTTTCAAATAAAATAAAGGAAACATAATATAATATTTTATAATTATTCGTTAAAAAAAATAATTCCGACGAAACAATTTTTAACTACGACAAAATTTTTCACGCTTATGTGCAGTGAGACGAATTAGAACCAGTTGTCTTAATGTATATGTTTGTTGTCAACTTGGAGTAATAGTTGATAAGTTGATGAATGTAAACTCTAAATAATAAAAAGGACCAGCAAGTTTTGATTGATTGCTAACATGATCGACAACCTCGTACCTATATCAACTTATTATCGACTACTATACGAAGTCAATTATTGAATAAACATTCCTACAATTTTTGGTTTTTTGGACGTGAAGCCTTTTACCAACTAGTGGACTGTTTTACCCCACTTTAACTACACGGGAATCTTTTTGAATGGCAACAATCTAAACATATATTTTATATGCTGTCAGTCACCACACATGCATGCTACATTAACAACACAATATGATATAATATCATTAAATAAAAAAAATTGTGTAATAAATAATGAATTCTGGTGTGTACTGGAGCGTCGAAGACAATCTGAACTCCCTAGTACTAGATTCTGAAGGAGGTTGAACAGAGTGACTCACGTTAGTCTAGGTTAGTGTTCCCTCTAACGTTAAAGTTAATGAAAATTTAGTAAGAGTAAAAATGTAAGATTATTAGATAGTGTGTCTAGAACAAAAGTTTCTTTTTATATAAATTAACGTTGTTTGTTGAAGTAGATTTGTCACATCTATCCAACACCATAACCATTTAAGTACAGAAGTGTCTAATACTCGTATGTAATGTATGACATGTTAAATAAAATTGATAATACGTTAACATTGTCATGTGCTTACATGTTAATGCTTAGGAATCCGAGATGAACCAAGACGAAGTTTTATTCAAGGTGCATTGGTGACTCATGACTAGCATAGAGTTTATATTCGACTGATGTCCTCTTTTTACGGATCGACCAAAAAAAAAAAGTTTAATATTAAAAAATATACTTACATATAGATTTTCTTTCATAATTTACGTAAGTCATAACTTTCTTTCTTACTTTTTCTTATTACCAATCGATAGCTTGTTTATATATAAGACACAGCCACACAGGTGATTCTCACCTTATGGGCAAGTATTAATTCCGTTTAATATATACGTCAACAAGTAAATACTGAAAAAATAACATGTCCAAAAAGCATTGCAAATTTATTTTACTGAGGTATTCAAGTGTATAAACTAAAATTTTTTTGCTACCTTTTAAAATTTGATTAATAATATTTAAATTTTTTTTATTCATGATTATGAATCTCTTTATATTATTGATAAATATCAATTGGTCAAAGAATGATAAAAATAATTTTTTTAATGATATAGGATGTGTCAACTTATATTTTGTATGACTTGTTTTTTTTTTACTAGAAATAAAAGGAATGAGAGAAAGATATGAATAAAAAACAAAATACTGAAAATGGAAAAATGTATTTTTTTCTCTTACTCGTATATAATGCCAAAATAAGAACACTTAACCTAACCAATTTTGATATGGAAATCAACAAAACTACTAATATATGTACAGCTAGATTCCTTCTAAAATACGTGTATCTGCATCCTCTGATATCCCCTCGACAAACTGGGAAGTAGATGTTTAAGAGACCAAAAGGATCGAAACAACTGAGCACTTAAGGCTTTTGTATATATGTTTGCTGACTGTTGGAAAGAAGAAATTGGCAGCAAGTGAAGTAAACATTATTGAGCCTTCTCTCTAACAATGTGGTAGTTTATTTCTATGTACTTTGTTTGTTAATGGAATACAGGATTGGCTGCAAAGCATATTGATTATCATAGTACAAAAGAGTTGCTTGCTAGAATGAGACCTTGAGATCTTGTAGAAAATAAGTTAGCCATTGAAGTTCACACACAACAGTGGCCATAGCTCTGTATTTAGCTTCACAAGAGCTTCTTGATACAATATTTTGCTTCTTTGACTTTTATGATATGACTGAATTTTCAAGATAAAGACTAAAACCAGTGATTGAACGTCTTGTATCTGGGCAAGTTCTCCAATCACACTCACCGTAAGCTTTTATTTGGAGAATTGAATTGCATGGAAAGAATAAACCAAGGCTGGAAGCAACTTTAATGTATCTCAAAATTCTCAAAGCCTGATGGCTTAGAAATAAATTTGAGAAAGCTATTGAATAAAAAATGTTATAGCCAGTCTAGTATTCATGAGGTACATAAGTCTTTCTATCAACCACTTATAGGCAAGAACATTTGAAAACAATTTCACCTTCATCACGAGAAAATTTTTTGACATTATCAATAGGAGTGGCTGCTAGTTTTACAAGCAAAGAGACTTGCCTCGGACAGCAACTCTAAAGCATAGTTTCTTTGGTTCATTCTTCACTTTCCTCTTTCTTCATCGCTACTCCTATGTTACTCGCTCTCCTTATTTACATTCATTTTTAATCCTTTCTTTTCTCTATACTCAGGCTTGATCTCTTCAAATACACAAAATTCGCTTAAGTTCAAATAATTCATTTAAGCGAATCTGCACAATTCATTTAAGAAAAAAAAATTCGCTTAAGTTAATTTTGCATAAAAAAAGAGATGAAGAGGAAAGTGAAGAGTTGAGCATAGAAAAAAAAAGGGAAGAAATAGGTATTGAGTGGGGTGAGAATGAGAAGAGGAAGAGGAAGAGAGGAGTTAGGTATACATTTGAAGGAAAAGAGAATTAAGAACGAAAGAAAAGAATTAGGTATAAAAGAAAAAAAAAAGTTGAATATTGAGATTAAAGAAAATTGAATATAAAGGTTGAGGAGAGAATGTTAGGTTTAAGAAGAAGAGAAGATTAAGTAAAAATTAAAATCTTTTGTCTATTTTTCACTTAAGCCTTTTTTTTTGTTTAAATTATTTATTTTATAAAAATTGGCTCAAACTATTTTGTTACAAACTTAAGCGAAATTAACACATTTTTACTTAAATAAATTAAAATTATTTAAACAAAAAATAGACTGAAAGTTTAATTTCTACGTAAACAGGTGACAATCTGGGTCCAGAGTATTTATATTGAGTATCCCAAGGACACTTGTCAATGGGCTTTTAACACACTGTATTAATGAACATCCAAAATATGTATATCAATCGCGAACTTCACGGGGTCCCCTCTCTCTTTTTTGTTTGTGACGTGACCAGTGGTTGACCTGGCGGGTCTTAGGTTGCTCTTGTTTCGGGTTGCCATGCCTTCCAATTTCTATTTTGGGAGATTGTTGGAAAAGCGTGGGTCTCTTGTCTCATTTATTTGTGTCTTGTTTTGTTTTCTTCTAAATGCTTTTTTATTTTTTTTCGTTTTAAATTGATTTAAAATCTTCACGAAGCATGATTTAATACTATCTTCAAGTAGCTTGATTTCAAGCATTAGGAAACATGCTCATGTGCTACTCTCTACAAACACTAAATTGATAAGCAACTGTAACTGCTTGATTCATTCTATTGGTTTTTGGTTGCACTAATTCTATTGTTGTTAGTCGTAGTCAAGGTTGTCAAATTGAATTTCAAAGTTGGAATGGAAATAGATATAAGATACTAGAATAGTAAAACGAATCATAAGTTTTATCTAAAATACAATGTTATATTTAAACACGCCCATGTATGTGTATATATATGTACGTGCATAGAAAAACAACAAAAACAACTTTTTAATCAAAACAAACATTTAAAATTAAACTTAATGCGAAGATTCACAAAGTCTTATACAACTCTCGAAAGTTTCTAAGAACAAATACAATATAAAACCAAAGCACAAAAGAAAATAATATAACTCTAAACATCTCTAGCAATTCAAGTCATTATCACAATAATTGTCCTCTATATTATTTGTCTCCATCGCTATAGATCACATCTCGACCTTTTCCAAGTTCATCTAAATTAGAAACCTCCTTTTCATCTAGATGTGCCAAATCAACGTCATCATTAACATCTTTTATTTATTATTATTGTTGTTGAAAGTAAATCTTCTTTGTTTAGAAGATCCTACTAAGAAGTTCAGTACGATCCTCTTTTTCTTCTAAAAAGCTTTATATTCCTCCTCCGCTTCCTTGATTAAAATAACTTTCTGATTCACACACACACACACACACACACACACACACACACACACACACACACACAGAGTATTATATGGCTTACAATTTCAGTAATATTAATTTACGATTAGATTTAATGATTTAGTTTTTGTCTTTCTAGTTGAATATGTTTATTTAATTGAAAAGATTGTTAAAAAAAACTGATTGAACATTTAACCAGTATACATCTTTCTAGCTCAGTAATAATTTGAGAAAAGCTAATTCATTCATACACAAGTATTTAATTGAACAGACTTGTTAAAGAAAACTGATTGAACACTTAATCAGTATACATCTTTCTAGCTCAGTAATAATTTGCTAAAAGCTAATTCATTCATACTTACTAAAAGTATAGCAAATTTAATTCCTAGCTATTATTTCAATTTTACAGTATACAATCCGTATGACGGGCGTCAAATCCGTCGGATCATAAAGTGTGTAATTAAATTTGCTTGTGTTGAAAAAATAGTTAATTGCTAAATGACTTGCTAATAAAGCTCTAAGAAAATTATTAACTTTTTATTATTAAAAAACTATTTAACTTTTTCAAAAGTATGCTAAAACGAATATTTACAGGGCTAAGCTGATACGTTAACGTTATTGCCACTCGTAAATCTTGAAAATGCTTACACATACGCAAGATATTCATCTCATTTTGTTCTAAGACATCAAAATCATTGTTTCAAATAATTAAAACTAAAAAGATACACTTATTGAATAAATATAATTAAATAAAACAGCAGTTGGAAGAAAGAAAAATATATACATACATTAACCTCTACATGGAAGCTAAAAGGTCTTTCATCTCTGTTACAGATGGGATTGTCTCAGTAGGGTAAATCTTAGCCACAAGTTGGGCAAAACTTTCGTACTTGTCAAGAAACTCCTTCTGCAGAAGTTTTAAAGAACGGTTAACTTGCATGCATTTTCTACCTAGTTTTACCATCTCTTCTTTTGACCCAAAAAAAGGAGTTTTACAATCTTTCCATTCACAAACCCATATTCTTGTAGTCAGTATGTGAATGTGAGGTCAGGTGACACCTGAGCAGTTTGTAAAATGAAAATTGAGAAAGCAACTTTGTTTTATGAGTTTTTTTAACCACTACTTTAAAGACATTGGTTAAGAAATTAATAATAAAATTTTATTAGAAATCATGGGATGAGTGCAGTGTTATATTTTTTAACAAAAAAAGTCTACTTTTTGATTGTTGGACACTAGTTCACCTTTTCATTATTTCAATTTTTTGATAAAATGATTTTTCCTTTTAATCTAGGGCGAGTTAGCATTAAAATTTATGCTGCCTATATTTTCCTCCAACAGCATTACAAAATACAGAAATCCAATTTCACTTTGGACGGCCTATAAAGTGTGAAAAATCATACAAATAAATCTATTGCAAGTTTCAATGACTTTAATTTTGATATACTTCAGGGCAAAACCTTTTTACACTATCATTCACTGTGTAGTCATTTTATTGGACGTGTTTGACCTCTGAAGTATTTATTATTGCAGTCAAACTGTTATGATAATATGATTGCACGATAGTGTAAAAAATGTTCCCTCGCAACATATCAAAATCAAATCCAATTTAATTGCAGTCTATATGTATCTTAAAGTCTGCAAAATTGCAGTTGCTAACAGTCAAACTGGCGAAACACTTGTGTTAGACACTTCACTGACTTCAGTATTAATCTCAGAAATATTTACTGCCGAGGACCTGATTCTTTCTTTCTTACTGAATTACGGTAAATAGGAGATATGTTTGTTGGCCAGTAGGGAAAAAGAACAGCTTACCTTGCATTTGTCCCATAAGGAAGGTAACAATTCCTCTGAAGTTAAATTCTTCTGCAGTTTCTTGTACATCGCAGCAATGGACTTATCAACCTATACAGAAAAGCAGAGACACAGGTTAAAAGGCAAGCATACACCAGTGACAATACTTTAAACGAAGATAAGAATCACCATACCCCAGATAAACTGGATTTTAACATCTTCCGAAGATCCAATTTTGACAGTCCAAGCTGGAAAGGAATCTGAAATTGATGCAAAACGTTGTAGAATTTTGCGAACATTGAAAGTCAACTTCAATGTAAAATATAGACAAAAATGTAAAATATAGACAAGTCCAGTAAAGAGATGCACTAGCAAACACAATTCTTTAAGCAGAAACAATGGCATGCACTCAATTTGATGCAACCTTTTAAAAAAAATACTAAGAACTTAAAGAGGGTTATAAATGGCTATAAATTATACAACGTCAACCTGACAATAGAGACCACACACAATAAATCTCCATTGATGTCCATTGCCTGACCTTTAACAGTGGCCCAATTGGCATTAACATGTTAAATTGGAACTCACTGTGTCGTGTGAAAATTTGTCTAAGTGTTATTGACGTCTACTAATGGCAAAGACTGACATGATAGACTTTCCAACAACTTATGAGACTAAAATGTAGTCTTTATTAAGTTGTAGATGAAACTGAAAAGGGCAAACAAAGTTAGGGAGGGATTAAAGTGGTGATTTACTCTATAAATAAGGCTTTGTGCTCTAGGTTTTATGGACATTATCAATACATGTAGTAAATCTCAATTAATATTAATTTAGAGCTTCATTCTCCTTTATTTCTCTTCTTCCCTCTATAGCTACAACCTCGTATTTCAAGTTTCAACACAGTTAATATAATGTTAACACCACAGTTCTATCCACATGTATGCAAAAATCAAGAAACATTGCGACCAGTTTGTTTGATAAAAAAGAACTCTAGACATGAAGAGATGCTGTATAGCAGAAAGCTATGAAGGATTAACAATACAGCATTATACAGACTAACCTCTTCAGGTGCAACAGTGAACATCAAGTCCTCAATCCTTCGAGCAAACTGAAAAAGGCGTTCAAATTGCTTTCCAATGCAAAAAAGATATAATCAGTGGGGTCAAAAGGGGGTGTATTCATGTGTGGTTTGAAGGGAAAAAAAAGGAACATAGAAGATAAATTACTCACATAGTATATAATCATGCTAATATGGCGTGTACAAGCTTGTTCATAGGCTTCACTGGCCTGATGATAAAACTTGGCCAAAGTGGGTACAATGTTGGCAAGGTCATACAAACTGAGCAAAATTAACAAAATAATAATTGAAAAATGGAAAATGTCTTTCTTTGTAAAATTGATTCAATAAACAAGCAAGGGCCTTTTGGCAAAGGGAAAGGAAAAAACCTACCTATTCTGAAAGGCAGCATAGTTCTCAAAAAGAAAAATATCTGCATACTTTGGATCTGTTTGCGCAATTTTTTCCAAAGTTGCAAACATTATGCTTACCTGTCAAGGAACATTCCCACCAGCAAACATTATGTCAACAGTTACATAGTAAATTGGAAAAAAAACGATTAAGGACTTACTTTCCACCTGCGTGGACTACGGACAAAAAAGGGTAATCAGTAAACAACTGAAATGACTCAGTAACTATCAACACAGTGAGTAAGATTTATAATTATCATTGACCAAAGATTCATTATCTATTATAATTATTAATAAATAAGCTTAAAACATTTTATTGAAAGATGAACAATATTTACAATCAAATGAATAATTAATTTGAAGAAAAATTCAACTTATAGATTTTTTGTCCCAAAAGATGGGTGCTATACCATATGTTCAAGAGAAAAAAATATTGCTTGCATGATCCCACAGAATTTCATGTGGTGCATAAGATATGTTATCTGTTATATTTATTTCTGATTTCTGAATTCAGATACTCCTTTTTTACTGTAATTAGAAATAGGGAATATGGTCTGTTTGACCCAAGGACCTGACAATTAAAACCTATAAAGTCCTTCCATTTATTTTAATCTCATCATTTTTGGAAAACATGTGCTTAGAGTTCTCAGAAAAATCATGATCCATCATAAAAGTGGAGAGTTATAAAAGAATCACTTACAAATTTTGTGTATGCTTGGTCAACCAAATCCCTAGACTGACCCTGGATGTACTGCTCCATCCGAGTTGCAAGGGTTGCAAATCTATGCAAGACAATTAACAAAGTATTAACATCAATCACAAAGAGAGACTTGACAGTTGAAATAAATACCAACTAGAAAGAAACAGTAGCAGCTGTAAATTCTAATTGCTTTCTAAACAAAAATCATTATTATATATATCATGATCCATTGAAATGATTTTAACCAATCTGACCATAGAACTATACACCTAATTATCGTGCTGAAATTACACCAACTTTCATAAAATCTAAACAAGTATAAATATGTGATCAAGAGGGACAAAAAGGACTTCCTATTTCTCTGGAGAAGGGGGACAAGAGAAACAAGGATCCATTTCACCTGGGAATGTAGGATAGAACACCCATTTGGCGAACATTGCGTTCATTTCTTTCAATTTGATGGCAAGCTTCATCAACAAACTGCAAAAGGATTTCCAATTAAATGAAGGGTCAGAGACTCCAATCTTCCAAATGCAGTTGACAAAATAGTTCACGATGCTAGTTGCCTACACGATTGAACTGCAAAGAAATCCGAGACTCCAGGTCACCAAGCAAAAGGCGTACAAATCCTGCAGCATCAGCTTTCTGACCAGAGAGATAGCGTTCTGTTATTCCATGCATTGATATACAGCGTAATGGATCAATCTTGTATGCCCAATCCACAACAGCATAAAAGTCTTCCTGAAATCATATAAAGCAGTTTAGTATCAGTAAATCCTGAATTTTTAGACATACTAAATCACTACCAACATCTCAAAAAATATTGCCCAATTATACAGAACAATGTGATGTTCATTCCTAGACCATAAAGTCACAGATTATATTTATCTTATAAAGAAATTTAATAATGTGGCCTTCTAAAGGCCTCAGCTCCATTTTAAATGTTGCCATATATACCGGAGTTAGTGCATTATAGTCATAAAGTTATGACAGTTGCTATGGCGGGTTATGGCGGATTCATGGCGGATATAATAAAATATATAAAAAATATTATAAGTCATAGAAATTTAATATAAATGCTCAAGAAATTCTCAAGATTACATCATCATCATTCCAAGTAACAGAGTAAAAGAGAAAAACACTGCAGCATGGATGTTATATTAAACAAAAAATGCAAAACAGAGCTTGAACAGCAAAATAGAGGATGAATAGCAAAACAGAAAGCAAGAATGATCAGTGAATAGTAGAATAGAGCTCAAACAGAAAAGCAAAATTATTTAATCCATGTAGCCGACCTCACCTAGTAAGAAAAAACTTGACTGTAGTTGGTTTCATGAGAAAAACAGCAGTTATATTAAAGAGAGAATGATACAAAACAATAAACTTGGATTATTATGGTTTAGATTCTCAGCCACTTGGTGTCTAGAGCCATTCATAATGGAATGGTTATGGGGTAGATGGTTGACTTGGAGGGTGTTTTAATCCCCCCCCCCCCCACCTTCAATTTGCTGGTGACACTCTTCTTGGACCCAGAGGTTAATTCCTTTGTCAATGTTTTGTCTATCTTAAGATTCTCTATTTATGGACTTGAGAATAATTAGGTTAATAGCAGCCTAGCAAGGCTAAATGTTTAACAATCAGATTTTGACTGCTTTCAGTTCTTTGGCTGGATGTCAATCTCTTCAATGACCTTCCATTTACCTCTTAGCATTCCTTTGAGAGGTAATCCTTGCCCTATTCTTTTGGCATCCATTGGTATGCAAAATTTCCAAGCATTAAGATGATTGGAACTTGGAAGGGTGCACTTTACTTTTTGGTGGGCAAATTTCTGTTTGGGTAAACCTATATGGAAATTCAAATCTCCCAAAAGGTCAAATCTTCTTTCCAGACAGCTGCTCTTGTCAAGCGACAAAAGAACATACTGCCCATTTCTGTGTCTCCTAATGAGTGTAATTTGAGGTTTCAGCTCAGAAATTGTGACTCATCTTTTTTCTGAATTGTTCTGCAGTAAATTGCATTCCAATAAGCTTTTTGCAATTTCTGAAGTGAATTGATATTGTCTTAAGGATATGCATTTGTTTCTTATTAAATTTAGAGATTTAGGCTTTAATAAAGAAACTAAGATGCAGTGTCACTGCTATTTATGTTGTTCTCTGAAGTCTTTGGATGTAAAGGAAGGCTAAATTTTTCAATGGAACTTCTCTAGATAACACTTCGGTCAGGGTTATATTTAAGTTTGTCTGTTGTGTCCAATGTGGAACTCATATCCCATACCTTATAATTAGATCCTAACAGTTTTTCTAAATCTTTTCTTCTGTAATTTTCTTGTTAGGATGCCTTATCATCTACTTTTGTACTCTTCCATATAGAAATTTATTTTTTAGCCCAAGAAAAACCACCATCAAACCTAAATCTATCATGCTCTCCAGCGTGCTTATCATTAAGAAGATAATCCAGATCTCCTCATCTCACAAATACCAGAAGCACAAAGGTATAATCAAAGTGATACAAAGCAAGTTCTATGCATACTTGAATTCCGTCAAGCAAATCCTGAAGTGATTCATTCAAAGCAGCAAGCTCTGAAGAATTTTTACCTACAAAATGGAGAAATGGTCACTTTCCCGAAAAAATGACATTAAACTTAACTACAATAGATTAAATATAAAGTTGACAGTACATAAAAGCTATTTGGAGAAAGGCAGATATGTGTACCAGATTTACTGTCATTCTCATCAATGTCCATAATTCCCAAATCATCATCATCATCATATCCAGTTCTATTCCCATTAACAATACCCCCTGGAGGAACAAGTGTAGGAACTTCAAAGCACATGAAGTGTGCAAAAAAAGAACTCTGCAATGTGTGCCATGAAGAGTTATATATTTGAAATATTAAAGAAAAATTTTTGTTGAAAATGAAAGAATATCAAATGTTCACCTCATCCACCAGAAGTGGGATAAAAATTGTGAGCATCTTTGCATAAGCATCAGAGACAGTAGAAGTGTCACTAGCATTTACATTCTGACCAGAACCTGTTGAACCTTCAAGCCAAACAGTTGGATTTCTAGATGCTTTAGTACTAGCACGAAGTTCATTTGCAAACTCACGGGCCTGTAAAACAATGCATGAAATATTAGACTTCATCCACATGCATACTGAAGCCTTAAAAACAGCATATATGACCCGGAATTCTAATAATAATTTGACTCTTTTAACCTCAACTCTTAGAGCTGATTTAAGAGTCTAAAAATAGTAACTTTGTATAAGAAAAAGATAACATTAATTATATTTGATGTAATAAATATTTTATTTTCCATTAAACCTTGCCACTTTTAGTTGTTTAAAACCAGCCCTAAGGGCTAGATTAACATTTTCTACAATAATTAAAATACATCTTTTGGTCAAAGTGTCAAACACCAAATTGCAATCAACATCTAACAAGAAGAAATCCTAATTTGTGAATAGCCGAAAGGGCAAGTTGAATGGCTCTAACTATAATACTTATGCATTTGTTGCACAATGGTAGTGTGTTTACCGGCCTCCCTCATTCTCTAACTATAATCAGTCTCTTTTTTCTGCTCTATTTCTGGATCAAATAGCAATCAACATCTAACAAGAAGAAATCCTAATTTGTGAATAGCCGAAAGGGCAAGTTGAATGGCTCTAACTATAATACTTATGCATTTGTTGCACAATGGTAGTGTGTTTACCGGTCTCCCTCATTCTCTAACTATAATTAGTCTCTTTTTTCTGCTCTCTATTTCTGGATACCTAATGACAATGTTAAGAAACTTGGGCTTAATTCACTCTCAAAAGCTAGCTCATAGGAAGAGGACTACACCAGCCCTTATAAGGAGTATTTTAATTTTATTTCTAGCCAATGTAGGACATCTTAACAAACAATGTCCTTTATAATCTCAAATCCCCTTTTTTAATTTCTTATCCATCTATTATCTAAATCATTATCTTGAATGTGTCATTTTTTTAACTGAAGATTCTATTTTCCTATAGGACTAGAGCTCAGGGTAGATAATTGGCACTGGAAGTGAGTCTTGTGGCCTCTATCACCTATCATGCTCAATTTGGACATCCTAATATGGTCAAGTTGCAGCAATTGGTGCTTAGTCTTTCAAAACTGTCTACTTTGTGTTTTACTATTCATGTCAATTGTTAAGCATAGTTATTCATTTGATATAATTCATTCTAATATCCAAGATCCTAATCGTATTATGCTACTGTTGAAGTCTCACATCAACTACAAATATGGCCAAAGAAAAGCTTATAAAAACTAAAGTAAACCTCACCTTACAAGCTAGTCTTTGGAGTTAAGTTAGACTTATGCTCAGATTTAACATTGTATCATAGTCTATCATAGATCTGATATTGGGTCACCTTTGACTGAAAAAAATAAACCAACCAAACCCAACAGATTTTTTCAGTGCAATTAACTTAGTCTATTAGATTTTCTAGCACAACTTATGTGATCTCGTAGCTTTTTTAGTGCTACCTACCTGGTCCTGCAACTCTTCCAATGCAATGTTTAAAAAAAAATTAGCCCTACAATTCTACACTCTAGATGTCTAACCCGAAGTGTGAGGAGGTGCGTTGAAGTCTCATATCAAAACAATCCTCACCTTACGAACTACGTTTTGAAGTTGAATTAAACTTAAGCACAAATCTATTAGTTACTTTGGGATCAAGATATTATGTCCTTTTAGTAATGATTACTGTAGATAAATTGGCTATTTCTACTGAAAGATCATTCTAAATTATTTTCTATCTTTCAAACTTTTTTCTTGAAATCAAAACTCAATTTGGTCTGATTCACACTTCACAAAGTGATCATGCTCGTGAATATTTATTCACTTTTACACTTCATAAATCTTGTGTTCATACCTCAACAAAATGAGAATGCAAAAGGTAAAATAGACATCTAATTAAAACTACGATTACTCATGTCATAATCATGTCATTCCAAGTGCCTCATTCTATCATCAATCTTGTCACCCATTACCATCTTGAGTCTTCAAATTCACATATTTTGATCATAATCTTAGTTTAAGACTTGATAAACTCTGACCTCAATCTTTCAAATATGACTTAGTTATACAGTCTTAGAAAAGTAATAAATGTTATTCTTAGTGTATTGAGTTTGTTCCTTTCTTTACCCCCAAACCTTGGACTTCTAAGTCTATTCCCTTCATTTCACATCTTACTCCAATTCCTATTCACTATCTACTACCTTAGATATCATAGTCTTCAGATGAACTATCTCCTTCACATCCTCTAGAGGTGCATCACCGACAGTACCAACTACTTCCTTGGCTCTTATGGTTACCGCTCTGGTTGAGAAAATGACTTTTGTCCAATTATTTTTGTTTATGACTGCTATCTACCACTAGCCTCTTTACCAAATGAATATCAAGGATGTTTGTCTTCATAGTGATCTCATTGAAAAATTTTATAGAGCAATTTCTTGAGTTTGTGTTTAGGATAAGTATTCAAAACTAGTTTGTCAAGTCTATAAACGGTTATATGGTCTTAAACAATCTATCAAAGTGCTTTGAAGCACGAGTACTTCGTTTTATCAATTGTACCTGTACCCGGTACAGGTCAGGTATCGATAGTCATTGGATATATTGAATCCTTATTGAAATTATTTTTAAAAAGATAATTGTATGTAATATAAATATAACCTTAACGAAATTAGATGAGTTAAGATATTGCCAATTATTCCTTACATACTAGCTAGACTATTTTTTTTCTATAAACAATAAATTTTCTAGTAAATTTATAGACTATTTCATTTTTCTCTCAATTTCCTTATAATTATTTCTTTATTTAATCAAATTTATTCATCCTTATTTATGAAATGTATAATACAAATTTGTTAAATTCATTTACAATAGATATTTTCACAACAATCTACTAATATTTATATTACTTATTTGTATTATTTAAAATTTATATTAACTTACCCATACCGGTAATTTTTAAAAATTGTAGTATTCCATACTTGTATCTGTACCTCGTATGATTATAGTACCCGAACTCATGCAACATATAGCCAAAGCATGGTTTGAAAGATTTAACACTGGTTCAACAATTTATTATGATACAAAGTGAAGCAGATCACTCACTATCTTATTGTTACTCCACAGGATATATTTATTTAATTATTTACATTGAGGACATAGTTATTATCAATAGTGATTACCATGGCGTTACATATGTAAAATATGTCTATCATTATTTTCAAACAAAGAATCTCGACTGACTTAAATACCTTTTGGAATACTTTTTGGAAATAAAGGTGACCCAATCAAATAATGGTATTGCAATTTCTTACAGGAAATATGCATATTATATCCTAGATAAAGCATGATTGATAGGTGCCAAATTTGTGAAAACTCACGTGAATCCTAATGTCAAGCTTTTGCCAAATCAGGGAGAGCCTCTATCAGATCCAAAAATGTACAAAAGACTAATTGAGAAATCGAATTATCTCACTTACTCACCCAGATATTTCATTTGCAGTCAATTCCTTAACTCTCCATGTGAAGATCATTAGAATACAATAATTCACATTCTAAAATACACTAAATGAGCTCTGTGAAAAGGACTTTTCTATGAAGATAAGTATCATAATTGAATTGTGAGATGCTCTTACACAAATTAGGGAGGTTCTTCTATTGATAGGAGATCCACATTGCATCTCTATTGGGCAATTTGGGCTTGCTTGGTTTCTGAAAATGTTTTTTGTTTTCATTTATATTATAAAACTGTTACCCTGTCTTCATTATATTTTCTGTTTTTTGTACAAATCGTTAAAAACAGGAAATAGAATGAAGACAGAAACATTTCCTGAAACTAAACAGCCCCTTAATTTCCTATAAAAGCAAGAAGAAAAGTGTTGTCGCACCATCAAATGCAAAAACAAAATATCAAGTTATGGCTTCAATCATTTGTAAACTTATTTGTTTTAAATAGTTACTCAAAGAACCAAGATTTAAAAAGGTTATACAAATAACACCAATAATTGATGAGTCCATATTTTGATATACTTTATGACTTATATTTTGGTAATAGGAGTTTATTTTATGAAGGTTCCTCACTATTTTTAATGCTAATTTTCACAGTTAAGCATAAGAGAACCACCGGTACTTTTTGAAAATATTCTTAGCAAGAACTTGGATAATTTTAGCTGGTTTCACACTTATGCACGACCTTGCTTCGTAAGCTACATGGTCGTGCTTTGTTGTCTAGCACAGTCGTGCTAGATGAGAGTATGCGGCCGTGCTGAATAAATTTGCGTTCAAAAATTCAAATTTAAATCTGCAAAATTTTTGATCTAGATTCAAATTTGAAATTCAAATAAAGATTTCAATTGAGATTCTAATCGTAGATAAAAGTGATTCAAAAAGATAGAGCTCAACCGACCGTAAACTCAAGACACACCTTATATAAAAAGGCCTCATGATCTATACTTGACACTTTTTTGACTTCATTCTACACTTCTCTACACACTTTCTTCCCCCTCTTAGTTATAACTTATTTGACCGTTGAGAGTTATAAGAGATCATTGGCAAAGACGATGAGCCTCCGTGATTGAGCATGAGAACTCTTTTCATCTTTTTTCCTTTTAAGTTTTTCTTGTTTGAATTCTCCTTTGTATTTATAGATTTGTTCTTCACGCTTTTTGTTGTTCGTTTTGTTATGAATAGCTAAATCTATAGGTAGGACTATAACGGATCCTATTGTATACTCTGTGATTTTTACGTTTAATAGTAGTGTTGGTTTCTTTGTGTGTTTGATTTTTATCCTATTGAATTGAATTGTTCATATTAAGAACTGATCACCCTTAGCATATCCTAGTTAATTGCATCGTAGACAATCGTACTACATGTAATTAATAGAACTATAGGATAAAGAATAAAGAACCTAGGCGGATCAAACACAAGTTCTTAAATTACATGTAGTACGATTGTCTACGATGCAATTATCCTATAGAGAAAGCATAATTAATGGAACTACATGTAACAAACACATAGGTTCTTTATGCTTTCTCTAGCTTTTACCTTGCATAATCAATAAAGATAATCACCTGAGGAAAAGAATATTAGCATTGCATGATTATTTGGTGTTAATAGATTAAGTATGGGCAGTTGGTAAACACTAAAGAAATTAACATTAGGATTACATATATGCCCTAGTCTCTTTTCATCCAATTTCTATGAAAAACCTCCTCCATTTTTTTAAACTACTTTTTGAATTTAACTCTTTTTTATTTTAATTCATTATGCATCCTCTTTGTTTAAACAAATTAAATCAAGGTATTCTTAGTAATTAAAAATAATCTCTATGGGACGATAACTTGAGAACTTAATTCTAAAACCTTTTATTATTTTTCGACAGATACACTTGTCCATAAACAATAATCAAGCAGCCTTAGATATGACTTTAAATCCAGTTTTTCTGAGAAACCAACCATGAGAAACCAATGGAATAACGAATCTATTACTATGCTAAGATATAATATTGATATTGAGATATCTTTCCTATATTCCAACAAAAATATTTGAAAAATTTCTTTGTAATGCATTGGACTATTTTTTGACCAAAAAAAATGTAACATGTTTCTATGCTAACTCCTGATTCAACCATAGAGCAAGAGTCCAGGTAACCTAGTTCCTTCCAATACTAACAACAACAATGAAATCCTGAAGTTTAACATGGCATGGGTTGAAGCGGGCTGAGTGGACCCTGAGAAGGTATAAGGAATTGCATGCAGAGTTTTAAGGACAAAGGTAAGGTAACAACACTCTATTGGAAACACAATTACCTAATTTATTTCCCTGTTATGATCTAATCCAAAAATAGCCCACCTAAACATGTGCCTAGTTAAAAAAATCTTAAAACTATAAAAACTATAAATGGGCTACAATTTGGTAACTTAGTCTGAAATGAGTTACAATTAATGTTTCATTACTCAAGATAGTCGGTTAGGAATTTGTATTCTCTCTAGGTAGTTCATAATCCTCCCAGCCAAATTTTTTTTTCAATTTCCTTTTGATCTTTCAATTATATAAGTAATCCCATTAATTAATAGCCTTTAACACATATATTGGCTAATTCTCAGTTCATACATAGATAAAGATGTGCATCATAACAAGAACACTAGACGATTATGAAAGAAATAAAACCAATATGACATGAACATACCTCCCTACGAAGAAGCAAGTTTAAAGAACTGCAATAAGCTTTTCTCAACGGACCCAGGCAGTTCTTGTCAAGACTCTGCAAGTTCCCAAGAAGAAAATTTAGGTAGAAAACAACAAAGATCACTCAACACATTATTCAAAATAAAAATTCAAGCACAAATAGTAAGGGCTATTTGATTTGAGAAAAAAAATTCATTTTTTGTTTTCACTTTTAAGTACAAAAAAGTCATAATATTTTCATTTCTTTTCTTTTTTCAAATATTAGTATAGGGAACAGTGAAAATGAATTTTTATTGTTTTCTATACAAACCTCTGAAAACAGGAAACAAAGTAGAAATGCAAAGTGACATTTTTTGTAATTAAAAGTAAAAATACGAAATTAAAACAAACAAGATATTTTCTCAAAGTAAATGGGTCCTAAGTCATCCAAATTTTAACCTTCAAATGTTGCAGAAGACGTGCATATGTCCTGCACTTGTACCGCAGGTCAGCATGATCAGGCCTCTTTAATTGTCCACGCTGTTTAGAGCAAGCAGACAATGTGATACCAATATATTCAATTGAAAGACTTCAAAAGTGACAATTACATAATTTTACAGAAAATACCTGAGAAAAGTAACTTTTATCACTAATCATGAAGTCCACCAAACTAGCAAAGTAATTTCTCAAGAATTCAGAAGCTCTCCTGACAAAAGTAGATTTTAATTTTTCAAGTTCTGCACGTTTGTCTTTAACCTGTAGGAGGTAGCAGGAACTACCATCAGACCAGATGATTTTATGTCCAATACATATTTTCCATATCAATTAATGCCAGAGTACTCTCAATTGGCTTTCTGATCCCAGATTCACACTACTCTCATAATCCTCTCCAACCAATCAAAATGGTAGAAACTAATGAACAAAAGTCATTGTTGTCACCTAACAAAGATGTATGTTCATACTTTTCTAACAAATACAACAAGCAATACGTCCCATGAATATTTTTGCTTCTTAAATGAAAATTCATGATCAATTTATTTTACAAATGATATTTGAGAAGATAAAAGTAAAGCACGGAACATACGGCTCTCATGTTTGCATAACTTGGGTCTAAATTAGGCACTTCAAGACTACGCAAGGCATTGGCCAACCATTCACATGCTTCTACATTTTGAAGCATTCGAGCTTCATCAAATGAACCCCCCGTCAAACATGCTGCATACTACACCCAACAAAACATCATTAAAATAAATGCAAGCTAGGAATTTCATCCAGCTTAAAGTAGGATACAATACACCAAAGAAAGGATACCTCAGAAGGGACACGCAATCGCTCAAGAAGCTTATCAAGCTCCTCAATGAGAGATTTGTTATTTACTGATTGCATTTCCAAGTTGTTATTGCGGGTTTCTATCTGGACATAAGTTATTAAGGAAAAATAAAGTAAAAGATCAGACCTTGTAAGAAACTCCTACATCAGAAATTATATCATCTAGATAACATAGAAAAGCAAACAAAACTGAAAAATCTCATGAAGCAGAGAGAAACTTCCACAACACCACAGAATGGCCAATTCAAAGAAATAATTGTGCAGTGTAAAAATAACTGGGCAACTGTTTCCAAGCTAACATAAATATCATCAGGATATAGATGTTTTATTTTCATATTTTGGTTTACCTTTTTTACATTCCTACATTATTTGACATGGTTATTAATAACGACTTTTGGGAACTGAGATTTTTAAAATACAAATAAATATGAGCTATCACATAACAGAAAAAACAAAAGAAGTAACACAAAAATTGTTGACAATTTTTCTTTATAACAGGAAGAGAAGATAACTGCGGTTGCACCACAAAAATTAAATACAATGTACTACACTACAAAAAAATTGCCTTGCACAGTTGTAACAAATGAAACATGATTCCAGCAACACAGCTGTAACAACCGCAAAGTAATTTGTATCTAGGAAATTTATAATCTTAGGTTGAAAGGTACAGGTCCTTACTGATGCAATATCCTCCCTCATGTGCCGGAGTTTTACGTTGAATATGCCTAACCACTCATCCATATCTTCCAAACAATAGGTTGCTGCTTCAAGCCCTTGCATAACCTGTAAGACACAAATTAGTATGAACCACTCAATTAAAACAGACTAAGTTATCATAATGGCAAATGTTTCACAACACTGGTTAAAGAATCAAAAATAAAAAAATTCTATTAAAAATTGTTATTAATGCACTCCTAACATAATTTGCAATAAAACCTTTCTATCTATTGATTTTGTAACTAGTGTCCAAGGCACATTGATTAACAAGAGCCAATTATAAATAACTAATAAGAAACCTGGAGATTTGTGAAAATTGAGTTGCATTATCAGTGACTCTAATGGATTAAATCATAATAATGAGATACCGTTACAACTTAAAATATCAGCACAATTTGTAGTTACAAGAAGACATAAAATCAGAGAGATTGGTTGATTGCATAAAAAAGCCAAGAATCCAATATATTTAAATAATTAAATCATAGCTTAGACAACATGAGCCCAATTCAGTCTATCATTTAAAATACACAAAGGTAGAAAATTAAGCTGCTATAAAATATATGAACTGAGGGGCCTGTTTGCAAGAACATACAGCAAGCAAGAAGCCAATACCAACCAAAGAAAGGTCATCAACTCAGAGAACTATAATACCTCATCCATCAAAGGTTCACTTTCTAAAATAGCATGCACATTTGCTGCCTCCAGAGCCTGGAGCTCCCTCTTCAACCTTTCAGAAAACTCCTCTGCTTCACCAATACCCATGACATAACTGTAGCATTAAAAAAGAACTCAACCATTTGTTTTTTCCAATTGGCATTGTGAAATAAGATGTGATTTAGCAAGACTGAATTTCACATGTATCCAACCAACATAATTGTTTTCATTTGAACTTTGACAATTATGTTACAATCATTATGTAATATGTACAATGATTTAGTCTACTAATTTAAGAATTCCCTGTATCACTGTGAATCTTGAAATGTGACCAGCAACTTTGTAAGAGATAGAGAGACTCTGTGTGACCCTAGGATTTAAAGAACTCAATTCTACAATTTAAGGTCATTACTTACATTCTTACTCATCATAAATAATTAATTATTTGAACTCAATACCATTTAAGAGAAAGAAGAATAGCACCTACGTTCCCAAAAGAGCCTCCATGTCCTCTTCCTCTGCCTGTGAGACAAGTTCCTTTTCAACATTGACTTTAAGTTCTGTCTCAGTCACAGCAGATGCAACAGGACCACCATCTCGCACCTTACTTTGAGTAGAAACAGGGGGTGTATTTTCCTATTTCACATTTTGGGAAAATAATTTAGTAGAGAAGACAAGCATGTACAACAATTAACTGCATTTCATCGATGTGATAAGATGTTCTGACAGAGAGACAATCCAACTTGGACAGACTTCTATGCTAAGTTAGGATGGGAAGAATGGCAAAAGGATAGAAAGGAGAAGGAAAATTTTACTTTAATCCTTGTCTGGGAGATTTTTAAGTAGAAGGAGGAGCATGATGCATTCCCTTTTAAAGGGCCCCATCTCCCTCAAAACGGCAATCAAACAGTGAAAATTATTTATTACAAATTAAATAAGGGGAAGAAACTCTATCCTCTCTGCTTATCTTCAACTCCCAAACAAGGAAAACGAAATCCCCCTCCTTTTTTACTTAACCATGGGGGTTTAACACCCTTCTCTTTCCTCTACTCAAAACTTCCCAACAGAATTAGAATTTAATATTGAGTCATAGACTTGACACCTACTGATGAAACAAGTAACATTCCATACAGATTAACAAATAACAAGTAATTATTTATTAAGCAGGAACGGTAAAATATTCATTAGAACAAGATGATGGCCACTCGATTATAAGGAAGCTATAAAATTAAGATACTAGAGGAGCATCATATGCACCTTAGCCCAAAGAGCCATCTCTACGACATCTATACCAACGACCTTCGGAAGGCGACCCAAAACATCTTTGCAGATGTTCAAGATGCAGAGAAGGAGGCGATTCCTACAAGAAAAGCAATAGACACAGTGAGAAAACTACCCTCCCCAAACATAGTGAACAACATCTAAACTGTCCATGCTTAGATTAACATTTCTCTTAGCAATATGACCTGTCATCTATGTTGCGCATTGTCCATTGAGGAGGAGCCACACTCTGGCTTCTAAGGTTATCAAATCCCTGAAAGACAACATACATGCATCAGCTCAACCTGCAAATGATTAGGAATGACATAAAAAAAGCAAACTTCAAAACAGGGAACAAATGCTTCTCATATTGCTACTGTGCCAGAAATGGAGAACAAAAAGTCTAGAACTAGTAACATGAAAGTAAAGATCTCCTCCATTACAAAACCTTACCAGTGTAAATGTACATCCACTGGGATCATTTGTTATAACTTCTACTTTCGAGAGGTGCTTCAGCTTGTATAGTTTCGCAGGCTGCAAATACAATAAAAGAGTTAACAATAAAGTTGGAAATACTAAAAACCTCCGGAAAAAAAACGTGGCAAAAAACAACAGTTCAAGAAGTATCTCTATCTACCACTCCTAGCATTTGATTCGAGAGAGAAGTTAGGGATCGTGAGCTGAAACTCAAACATATCATAAAGAAAGGAGAAGAAGAAAAAAAAAATTACTTCAAGCACTCCTCCAGTAGAATACTTCAAAACCCGAAGAAAAGCCGTTGTACTCTGACCTTTCGATTTTGCTGCAGGGAATAGCGCGTCGTTACCAACAACACAAATGTAGAATGCAACAAACCATCACAATAGCAACACACGCTGAAGAAACCACAAACAAAGCTTCCGACACGAATACAATAAGAATAACGAACAAAGTAAGTATTACTGTATAATCAACCATAGCTAATGCATGAGAATCCTAACATGAAATTTGCATCTAAGCTTCAAAGTGTTATTATAAAAAGCCAATGTTCACATCGGAGTAGTTAACTAATCTCTTGAAAATTAAAACAGCGACGGAATCTTGCATAAGGAAAATCAAAATGGAATAAGTAGGTAACTGGAGAGAGCGAGAACCCTAGGCTTGGCCATTTGACGACCAAGCTTGGAAGATTTTCCCAAGATCCCGTGGCTCTTGGAGACGCGGAGCGCCATCACGATCTTCTGCTTATGGTCCTCGATTGCGGCTTCGCAAGCTCGCCGGAGCTCGCCGTCGTCGGCACCCGTTTTCGCCATCTCTCGCTCGTTTGGTCTCTGATCTCGAAGTTCCTTTGGGAACAGAGAGCAAAAAGAGAGAAAGAGAGAGAGAGAGAAATTGAGTGAATTTTCGTACTTCGTAGTCACAGTGAAAAAATGAGAAAATTAAATGGGTTAGATTTTTATTTATCGCTTTGCGTGGAAACCGCTTGTCTTGTCCGTGTCCTTCAGTTGCTTACTTTTCTTTTAATTAACGGCGCGACTCGTGTTTACTCTTACAATTTTACGTGGAGCGACCTTTCCTCGGTTTTTGCCCGACTTTACATAATTGGTCTAAAAGTTAATTTTGATAAAATTAATTTCAAATTATTAAATAATAAATATAAATAAAATACTCATTCTAATTTAAAAATAAATAAATAATATTTCATTAACTAATTTTACTTGACTTTAAGAAAATTAACTATTATAAAAATAGTAATAATTTAAATAAAACAAAATTAATTTATCAAAATTAATAAAAAATAATTATATATTACAAATTTATAGTATATTTTAAAAATAGTAAATAGTTAAATTAGTGGCTCCTACACTAAATAAATAAACATATACACTTCAATGAGTAATATGTAATTATTTACTTAATACAGATCTTATAATAAATAAATGTAAAAAAAATAATCAAATAATTAATACCCTTAGAAAAAAATTATTTATTATAATTAAAGAATATTAGGAGTTATTTTTATAAATAAAAATAAAAAATTATATACTATTAAAATGTGTATTATGAAAATAAAATTTAATTGATTATTATGTGACTAAACAAACATTGTATTTGAAACTAAATTGGGAGACGGTGGATCGTAAAAACAAATTAAGTTATTTAAGAATTTTAAATTAAGAATGCTAAGTTTTTATATTTAGTATATATATTTTAAAATATATTTTTAAGAAACTACTTTTTTAGGAATGTTCTTAAATTATTTTTAAAAAAAATATTTTTATCAGAGGGTTGAAAATTTAAAATTTTCATGAGAGTAAATTTTTTATAATATTAAAATAAAAATATTTCATTAAAATTTAAAATTTGAATAAATTTATTATATTTTTTATCTATATTTTATAATTTAGACAAAATAAAACTAATGAAAAGTAGTTATGTATTATAAATTTGCAGTTTAATTTAAAAATAATAAATGGTTAATTAGTGACTACACATTAAATAAATAAACATATATAATTATTCATGTAGATGGTTCGTTAATACAGATTTTATAATAAATAAATAAATTTTTAATAAATAAACCTTTATTTATTATAATTTAAAATAAATATTAAAAATTTTTAATAAATAAAAATAAAGAAATTATATATTATTAAAATGTGTATTATAGAAAAATTAATTAATTAATTAATTAACTATTATGTTACCAAACAAACATTATATTTGAAATTAAACTGGGAGACGTTCCATAATAAAATTTAAGAATCTTAAACTAAGAAAATTAATAGTTTAAACAAAAATTATCATTACTTCATCATGTTTTATATATAAAATTTAATTACATATCATAAATTTATACTATATTAAAAAAAATATTGATAGTATTAAATGATTAAATTAATGACTTAATGTAAGTATTCTCTTGTATAGATAATAAGTGAGTCCTTCATTAACATAAAATTTAGAACAAATAAGGTATAAAAATAATTTGGCAATTAATATATTTAAAAAATAGATATTATATTTTTTTATGATTTAAATATAATTATTTATTATAAATGGACTAAAAGAGATGTTAGAGCTAAGATGAATTATTTAAGAATGAGAGTTTTTGTATATTTTGATGGATAAAAATTATTCAATCTCAAAATAAATTTTATGATCATTTTATTAGGTGTTTCAATATAAACAATCAACTACAAGATAATCCATAAGAGCAAATAATCTATAAACAAGCTTTAAGACAACTAATATTCTGTACAAGGGACTATGTTAAGCAATTTCAATCATCGACTATCTCCTGTAAAAGAAATAAAAATGAGAAGAAGAGAAAGATCATTTTTTTTACGAGACAAAAACATCTATCTACTGATTGGAAGGTCATATTCCTCAAACCACACATCAAAATAGCAAATATATAAAAGAAAGAATACATAAAATATTTTTGGCACAACTTATTAGAATATTTTTTAAAAAAGTATTATTTGTAATGGATACTTGATTTTGTATAATGTAATTTATGTATATAAATTTTTCTATTCATACTTAATGTATGTAGAAGCCTAAAAGGGAGTAAAAAACTTGAGAATGTGTTTATGTGAATAGACATTTGTAAATTCAATTGCTATATCTTTGGTGTACAAGAGATAACAAGCAAAACTATTATTTTGTAAACATCATTGTTGTCATTACTTGAATTATATATGAAAATGCAAAACACATTTAATGTTTTTCATTGTATCTTGAAGGAAATTTGCTATCAAACCAATTTTACATTGTTAGGCCTATATTATGTGAATGCTTATTTACTTTTAAAAATTGATGTTATAACCAATTAATTATGACGTCCTTGTATTTTGAATGCATTGTTATGCATGGATTATGGCATGAAATGACTGTTAGATTTTTTAATATTAATATTAATATTTATACTAATTTGTGGATTAGTATTATTAAATTATTATGATTATATTATTATTAATTATGACATAAAATAAATGTGTATAATAATTATTATTATATAGATTTTATAATTGAGCTCTTAGGGTGAATAGTCTGTGATGGGTTGGACTGTTCTATGTGCCCAGTAAGAGGTTCTTGCTTTCATCTGATTAGGTTTATATAACTGTTGCCCCATTAAACAGTGACTAGAGTGAGATAATAGCAATTAGATAAAAGAGTAGTACACGCTCACTCGAAAACAATGATTGCTTATGGCTCGTGGGTTCTCATCAGGTACGCGTTCAACGCAATTATTCAATTACATATAATTGGAATTATATTGAGATGTTATGATGTGTATTATATATAATTATGTTATCTTTAATTTTATATTTAAAATTCCTGCAAATGGTATCAAAGCCTACTTAATACACATCATAATTTTCCAATTTGAGCAACCAAAATGCTATAATTTTATGTATGGATTTGAAAAATAATTTAGGTTTTTTGTTCCTCTTATATTCATAAATATCATATCCAAAAATTATTAATTTTCATCGGGTATGTTAAGAGAATTTCACAGTTTATTAATTTTTGAAACTATGAACCCTAAAATCATTTTCTTTCAAATTCTCTCAAAAGGGCAAAGGTTTATTTAAAAAATTAATTAAGAACTTTTGTTAATAAATTGAACACAAACATAATCTAATAATTAATTCATTATTTTGTTCAATTTAGATTGAGAATTTATTTTTTCTTTCATTTTGCGTTCGTCATTTCTCTATTTTTGTTGTAAACATCACAAAGAACATAGTGGACCCTACTCGTTGAAAGAAACTGTTTGGGTTGCTTGAATTCTCACGTACTTTGAATCCTCCATAGCTACGCGGGTTTTAGCCTTTGAAATTCTCTTTTGTTGTTTAAAATACATCCTTTGTAACAATATGAATTGGTGCTTTAGAATGCAAGATTGAACTGAGTCGAGTTTTTGAATTTGTTGGACCTGTTTTGCAGCTGATGGTTTTCTTTTAGGTGTACGAAGGCCACTCGCATGGCTGAGAGAGCATCGAGTAGAGGATTATTTTGATATTAAATTTTTTGGACAATTTTCATAATTTTTTGAGCACTGTAAATATTTTTTAATTAATTAACTTCGTGCCTAAATTAATTAAATAATTATTGTATTGATAGAATATGATCTAATTTTTTTATATACATGATTATACTAATATTTGATATTTATGACATTTTTTGTATACTATTCACTCTCTTTTCTAATGTCATATATGTTAAAAATAATTAATAATTTAATTTTATATAAATTATTTGATGTAATTTTGGTATACTTATGATTTCATGCATAATATACATATTTAAATTAATTCTGAATGCATGATTATTATGTATAAATGTCATCCCACTTATCGTGAGACCATTTATACATGACTTGTGTAAATTATATAATTATATATTGCATTAATAATAATTACATCCTATCGATGTGTTGTTATTAATGTGATTTGAAAATACTATGCAATTATGTTTTGCTTATGTCAATTTTATACTGATACCCTCGGTGTTAGGATTCTTGTGACATGAAATTTTGTGCAATGTATTCGTCTTTCTTATTTATTGTGATCCGGGACCCTTAGGCGAGATCATAGTAAGTAAGAAATTTTGTGATAGGTATATTATTGTTGCACTTGAACTAATTACGCATACCCACTTCGGTAAAAACTTTTAACGTGACTAATTGTGAGGACTAAGTTGACTTTTTAAAATTATTTCTTATAATTTTCTAGTGTTAATGTTGCCCCTACTGAGAGAATGAGCCTAAATTTCCCACACCTAAATCTTCTGCTGCCGTTATAACATGATAAGTGGGTTCATTCTAATAAAATATGTCTAGTAACTATGAAGGTCACTATAGATAATATTCTTGAGATGAGTAGTATTAAGAAGTAAGTTTAGTCACAAAAATTGTTGCAGATAAATTAGTGACAAATTCTTTGACAAAGATTCGTTGCAAAATTGTGAAATCTTAATAGTGTCTCTAGGCAAGAAACTTAAGAAATTTGATAAGACGAAAAAGACTTATTATCTTTAATTGTTCATAAAAATCAATTAGCAGTTTTTTTGTAGGATATTGTGTAAACTACAGGGGTTCTAGATTTTATTGTTCTACTTATACCACTAGAGTTGTTGAGTCACATGATATAAGTATCTTATAATGTATGATATCATTACTCCTTCGAGTATGATTTTCTGCATTGTTAAGATGTTTATAGTTCGTATTAATTTATTTTGTCATCTTGTTGAATATTTTGTGTAGACTAACTTAAATCAAATTTTGTTATAACTTAAATTTAATTCTAGAATAATAAAATCTATTTATGGTTTGAAGTAAGTTTTAGACAGTGGTACTTGAAGTTTGACCAAGTGGTCACTTCTATTGGCTTCAAAAAAAATGCTTGAGATTTGTGCATTTACTTGAAGATAAGTAGGAGCAATTTTATCATCTTTGTCATACATGTTGATGATATCTTTGAATGAGACAAAGAATATGTTGAGTAGTCATTTTGATATGAAAGACCTTGATGATGCTTCTGTTATTCTAGGCATCCAGATATATTGTGATAGGTCTCGTATTACTCTTAGATTATCTCAGAAAGGGTACATTGATAAGATCCTCAAGAGGTTTAATATGTATTCTTGCTCTCCATGTGTTGTGTCTGTTCAAAGGGGTAAGAAACTCTCTAATTTTTAGTGTCCTCATGATGATAGAGAGTTGTTTAAAATAGAGAAAGTTCCATATGCTTCTGCTATTAGGAGTTTGATGTATGCTTAAGTATGCACTCATCTCGATATTGCTTATGCTGCTAATGCTTTGGGCAAATACTTGAGCAACTCATGTTTGGGTCATTGAAAAGCCGTGAAGAAGGTCTTGAGATATTTGTAGGAAACCAAAGATTATATGTTGACCTATGCGTAGTATGATCGTACTATAGTACATAAGCAGATATGACAGGTGTTATATCTACTTCTCTGGCTGAAAGGTTAAGCTAAGGAATGTCAAAGTTGCCATACTTTTGAGCAAAATTTGTAGCTTTAATGTTTTTGTCAGTCTATGTTTTAGTAATAAGTCTAAACTGTTTAGTTACAGTTTTCAAGCAATGTAATTATTATTCAAAATTTTGTATGTTGAGCTCCATACAAAGCAACTATTGTAAATGTATGCACTTATAAAATTTTTGGATTATATGAAAATGCCCTCGGGACTTTGCTATTTTGTTGATTGGGATATTGAAGTTCAATTTCTAAAAAATTATACTTCTTGTTCTATGCATATGTTATCTCATATGAATTTGAATTAGTAGCGATAATACATGATGTCATTAATCCTTTACAAAAAGGTTCGTGACATACATCCTAGTTAAGATATTCGTGGAAGAAACTTAAGCCTAAATAAAATGTGTATATTCACACTTTGAAGAGATTATTCTCATGTTTTTTTAACTCTTATCCTTCAAAGATTTGTTTCCTCCAATAATATTTAAGCCTAATTTCGTACTTTCAAATGGCTTTTTTTTAAAGATATGACAATGAATTTTGTGAAGTTGAAAAAGGCTTAAAAAGGGCCAACTTCATGAGATGGCAGAAAAGAAGGGATTTATGTTCTCACTATTCCGATACATACAAGAAAATACAACAAGTAAGAATTTTCTGAGTAGTCATTCTATTAATTATAAAATGGTTGGTAGAAAAATTATTATAAAATATATGCATAAAACTGTGAATGTTATAAATATTCTAAAATAACATTTCTTATTGTGAACAAATTTTCTACTACATAGAAAGACTTTAAAAGAGTCTTAAACATAAAAATTATAAATTTTTCTTGAGCAATTAGATCTTCACTTAAAAGAAGAAAATTTTAATAAAAGAATACTAAAGAAATTAATGCTTATGAAAGAGTTTATGTGATGAAAAAATGAGTCTTACAAAAATTATACGAAAAAAAAGTAAAAAAAAAAAGTTTTATGCATAAGATGACTATAAGGATAAAAGGAAAAAAAAACTAATGAAAAGTCAAGTTATCATAAAAATAATGTTGCTTTTATAAGAAGAGGAAAAAAATAAGCTCCTCTTGAGAGAGTCAAGTTTATTTTCTTAAATGATAGAATATTTATAAATCAATAATTTTGATAATAATATGTTTAAATATAATATTTAATATTTAGAGACAATATTTACTTAGTTTGCTTATATTATTGCTTCTTATGATTTATAACATAATTTTTTCATTTTAGTAAATTAAATTATATGATGATTTTTTACTTATTTAAAGAACTATTATTAGATATTTTGATTTGTATGTTAACCTAAAAAAACATTAACTTTTTTTAAAAAAATAGAGATATTTAAATCTATTAAATTTTGATTTGATATTTAATTTGCATGGTTGGCATGTTGTAGATGATAAAAGATATTTTATGACTTTAAAAAATAATTATATTTAAAATTATTATATATATATATAGTATGTTATTATATATGAAATACAAAGTATTTGTAAGAGATAATAAATTACAATTTGAATTAATAGCAAAAATCATTTAATTTTAGAAAATTAAATATATAGTAGTTGGATAACTTATAAAAAAGATCATATATGCTTTTTTTTTTTGTTATAAATAGTTAGATCTAATTTTGGTGAGATACTATTTCTTAAAGATCTAACAAATAAATATGTCTTAATAATTCTACCAGGTGAAGTAATTTGTAGTATTAGTTGCATGATTTAGGAAGTGTATTAACTTAAAAATTTATTGCTTGAAATTTTAATATAACATAAGCTAATGTTCTAATTATTATATTTATTGTGATTTTCAATATACACTTTCAAAAGTACTTAGTTAATTCTCTAATGGGAACTTATGGAATGTTAATAAAATATAGTTATGTGAAAGATTTGATTTTAAAATGGAATAATTTTTATTAATTAGATAAAAGTTTGAATTAAATCTTCTAGATTCTTTGTCAAAAGGCAAATCAAAAGATTTTGTGTTGCAAACATTGGAAGAGATGGGATTGAACCTCACAAAACCATGATCATCAACAATGGAACTTTGATGGAAACCTAACTCACATAACATAATGTCTTAAGTTCAAAAGTGAAAGTATATTATTAAAGTAATTATAAAGAGTTGACATTAAATATTTTATTTAAAAAAATTATATCACCCTTATAATTTTGACAGGGGTTTAAGAACTCTTTATTTAACAACAAATAAAATTATATTTAATTGTGCCATATTATAATATTTTTATAATTTTTTTATTTCTTTACAAATTATTTAAACTTTACAAAGAGTAATGCTATTTTAACTCTATAACACTCAATTTCTTTAGTTTTTTTAAATTAGTTAATGTATAAAATAATTTAAATAATATTAATATACTAAAAAATAATATTAAATAATTATAAAAAAGTATTTTAACACAAAAATAGTGGGTAATAGACACCTAAAATAGATATTAAAATAATATTTCTGTTTTAATAACTCATCACCAACCTTTAGCAACTACTCTTCATTAGTTTTACATCTTTGACAACCTCCTCAATAACTTAATTTTGCGTCTCTAATAATCAGCTTTACATGTTTTCTCATGATTCCTTTTGTTGCACAACTCCCTCTATGGTATATCCTTCTCTTTCTATGGAGATGAAACTTTTCTTTCTTCTCCTTTGACCTTTGACAAAAACAAAAATAATGAGTACAAGAAGTTGTTTGTTGGTGCTATTATGGAGATCGTTATTGGATCTAAGATATTATGTCTTCACTTAGTTGCATTCATTTTGATCGTGTGTGTAAGAATAAGAGTGCTAAGAAGACTATTAAGGTTGATGTTGCTGTTTTGAAGCATCTAGAATAGAAAGTTCTTACTCAAAAGAGTGTTTCCAAAGAGGAGAATGGTGGTCATAGACATAACCCCATCATCCAACTCAACTTTTGACAACTTTGATTCTAGCATGTGTATGTCCTAATACAACGTCACTTATCTCTATGCTAAATCAGAAAATACAAACCCTAAACTTTGAATTGATCCAAATCCGATGCAATGCTAAGTTGAAACAAATCACTATCCTTGCACTTTCTAAATTTCATATCCAATTAAATTGCACAATTTGGCTTCAACTACTTCTTAAACGGGTATAATTAGAAACCAATCCCTAATAATGTAGATGGACAAAATCTTCTTGGCAGAGACAGTGACAGTTCTGATCAAATCGACATCAAACATGTCATTGTTCTTGACATTGAACTCGACCTGTGAGGCTGGGTTCAAGGGGATCTTGAAACACTCATTTCAAATGGGACACCAATGATGATCTTGCAGCAATGATAATAGGAGTAATGGTTCTTCCTTTTCCTTTGATGGAAGAATTGCAATTATTGAGAGTGAAAATTAACCTCCAAATGCGTCTAAAATAAGGTTCATGTTTGATTCTTTGTTAGAATATCTATTATATTATATAGTTAATTAAAGTAGTTATTATATTAGCATCATATAAATACTCAATGTAAGCTCATTTCAAGATTAACATAATTAGATTAGAATATTTGTTCTATCATATTCTCTGATTTTATTCGAGTATGTTTGGAAAAAGGTTTTTAAAAGGGAAGGGAGGAAAGAACATATTTTTAATTTTAAATTAAAAGAGTTATATATTATTTATGATGACAAATACATTATTAATATATTAAATTTATGTTAATATATTAATTTATATTTTATTTTAAAAAAATATTAATTTTAAATATGTTTATTTAAAATATAAATTTATCCCCTCCTCTCTAAAATCCCCTTCCCAAATAATCCCTTATGGTATCAGAGTTTAATTGGGAGCAACAAGATTCCTTGCTTCTCTTGTGGCTCAAATCCACAGTTTCAAACTTCGTTCTCACCAAAGCTATTAGTTGTCGTTGTTCTTGTGAACTCTAGGATAAACTTCATGCTCACTTCCACTCACTCACCACTGCAAAAGTTCATTCTGCACCAATCTTTGAAATTGCACCCTTGGTGCTCGTTCTATTTCAGAATTCTTGGCAAAGATAAAGTTGATCTCAGATTCACTCTCTATAATTGGTGATCCTATTCCACTCATGAGCAACTTGATGTGATTCTTGAAGGTCTTCCTTTGGAATATGAAGCATTAGTCAATCTTGTTAATATGACGAGCAAGATTCAATCAATGTCTATTGATGATTTGGAGTATTTACTTCTTACGTAAGAGGCATGTATTGAAAAAAGTCGTTGACTTTAAATGTTGTAGTGCTTCTACGTTGTCTCAATTCTAGAACAATCCTACAAATTTTGTAAGTTAAAATGATGGTGCTACTCACGATTGTAGTAGAGGTCACAATTCAAATTATAAAGGTTGTGGTGGTTGTAGCAGCTCCTATTGTGGTGGTCGCAACATTCAGTGTCAAGTATGCTTTAAATCTGGTCACTCAGCCTCCATGTGTTACTACCATTTTGATCCAAGTTTTGTCCCATAACCATCGTCATACTATCAACAGTTGCAGTATCCTCCACCTTAACCCTATCAATCACAGCCTTGTCAATCTTACTTATGGTAGAATCCTAATCCCACTTCTCAATAAGAAATGATTTCATCTCCTCAGTTTCATCAAAGTAGTGCTCCTCCTTACAATCTTGTTTAGCAAGGTTCTCAAAATTTTAGTGCCTCTAGTTTTCCTCAACCTCAAACAATGACTGCCTCTCCAGTTTCTAATGTGTGGTTCCTTGATTCTGGTGCATCTCACCATATCACCTCTGATTTCCAGAACATCTAGCATCCATAACTGTATGAAGATCCTGATTTGCTATCTCCTCCAATGGTTCCACATTCTTTCCTTCACCTTTTAATCCTTCATTTTCCTTATTACTGAAAAATCTTTTTCATGTTCCTAATATTAATAAAAACATTCTTTGTGTCAGTAAATTTGCACAAGACAATCATGTCTATTTTAAGTTTCACCCTCAATTTTGTATTGTGAAATCTCAGGGTACTAATCAAGTCTTACTCCATGGAGTGGTTGGAGTTGATGGTTTATACTAGTTTCCCAACCTCTTGTCACAACTTCCTATTCAATTTTCTAGTTCTATTTTACTAAATTCAGTTTCTCTTTGTAATACATCACATGCAAAGTTAGGCCATCCTAATCTTAACACTCTAGGCATGTGCTTGATTACTACAATACTACTTTATCAAATAAAGTTGTGACAGATTTTTGTGCTTGTTGTATGTAAAAATCACATTGTTTGCCCTCTCACTTCTCACACATTGTTTATATTGCACCTTTACAACTTATCTTTAATAATTTGTGGGGTCTAACTCCTTTTGTTTCTACATGTGACTTTTCTTATTATGTTACCTTTGTGGATATCTTTACTCATATTTGCTTAAAAACAAATTTGACACATTATCTATCTCTAAGCATTTTAAGAGTATGGTTGAACTTCTGTTTGGGGTCCCTATCAAATCCTTTCAATCAAATTGGATATGTGAATTTAGGACTTTTACTAAGTTCTTAGTTGATCATGGAATTATTCATAGACTTATTTATCCACACACACATCGTAAAAATAGAGTAGTTGAACGTAAACATTAACACATAGTAAAAATGAGGTTAACTCTTCTTGCTTATGCTTCTTTACTTTATAAATTTTGGGATCATGCGTTCCTTATCACGATTTTTCTTATTAATCGTTTACCTATAGCCTCTCTGCAATTTGAAGTCCTTTATACAAAACTTTTTCATACTACTCTTGACCTTTGTAACACCCTCTTTTTTTCAATTATTTAATAAATTGATAATTATTTGGTATTATATGGTGTTAGAGTGTATTGTAATGATTTAAAGTTATTGTGGTAGAAGTCTGGTGCAGGAATCTCGCTCAGGCGAGACTGAACGTCCAGAATCACATGATTTTAGGGCAATCTCGCTTAGGTGAGAAATGATAAATTCAACCTAACTGTCACCTCGTCCAGTTGAGCAGTAATCTTGCTCAAGCAACCAGTGATTTTGCCCAGATAAGTAGAGTCACTTATGCAAAGACTCACAGGAAAAATGTCTAACTCTTAGGACATCATTTCGCTCAGATGAGCTTGGCCTCGCTCAAGCGAACAAACCAAGAAATGCTTGGCAAAACCACAGTTTAGTGTTCTCGCTTAGGCGAGCTATACCTCGCTCAGGCGAGAGTTGCGTTGCTCAAGTAAGTTGTTTCTCGCCCAAGCAAGAGAGCGCTGGGTTAAGGGGTATTTAAGAGATTTTTAGCATAGACTGGTAAACCTATTTCCTCATTTATCGTTGCTGGTTGTAAATTGTCTAAATATGATGGGTTACTTATGTCTAATCCTTCCTTATTTGTTTCATTGTGGTTACTTTACAATACCTAACTATAACTAGACTTGAGTTTACTTTACAATTCATGTCTTCTCCCTCAAACATGCATTGAATAACTGTTAAGCGCATCCTAATATATTTGAAGGGTTTCATTCTTATGAACTTCGTTTGCAACACACATATTACCCTTAATCTCATTCCCTCATAGCCTATTGTGATTCTACATGGGGTTCAAATTTTGATGATGGTTACTCTACCTATGGTACTTGTGTTTATCTAGGCCCTAACCTAGTTTCTTGGTGGTCCAAAAAATGTGTTGTGGTGATTGAGAGTGTGAAAGAGGCTCTTTGACTTTGATGTTTGGTCAATGAACTTGGTATAGTACAAGATTATCTTGTTATATTTTGTGATAGATATAGTGTTATTCACTTGACCAAGAATAGTCGTTATCATAACTAGACTAAACACATTAATATAAAATATCATTTTATCCAAGATACTATTGTTGTTGGTAAAGTTGTATTGAAAAAGATCCATACATTAAAAAATCTAACAGATATGTCTTTGTAGTGTTTGAAAACATGGTAATTAACAACTAGTTGAATTTGAGCCAAGGTAGAGAATTTTAAGTGTATGACTTAATTTTCACTTTATTTTCTACTATTGAAACCAATTATCTTAACTTTAGTTTCCTACTAACCTCAAATTTATTTATTAGTTTTAATTCATTTATATCTTATATAAAAAGGAGTTATTAGTTTTTACATCATCAATTCACTGTTCATCTTTATTTTTTTTTAGAGAGTTTTCTTCTTTGTTTTATCCTCAACATTATAAGAAGATTTTGTAGTGAAATTATATTGTTATTATTTCATTTTTATTCTCATAATTCTTTAGTTGATTTTGATCTTGTGCTTTAGCATAACACATCTGCCTTAACATCAGGTGAGAGAAAGTGAATGAATTTGAATAAATATACATGTGAAGTAATGAATAGAGAGAAAACTTTTTCAACCACAATACATTTACAGGAATAGAGAAAAATGAATGTTAATAAATTTTGGTTTCACTCATAGGGAGAATATCATTTTTCTATTTTGCCTTCGGTTATGGTGGATAAGTATTAACATATTGTTTATTTATTAATAATTATGCTTTTTAATTATTTAATTGTTTATTAGTTTATCTCTTTAGTAAGATATTTTTATTTTTATCATTGTTTATACTTGATAATTTAATATTTGATTTTAGGCATGTAGAAACTAGTTTTGTTTGGTTTGATCTTCTATTTTTTCCCTTCATTTTGGTAGTATTTCATATAAGTACTCTTTCATAAAAAATGTTAACTCCATTAAAATTTAGTTGATCTCCAACGAAAACAATATATCTCAATAAAATTTTAAGTTTTCTTTCTTTTTTTTTTTTTCAGTTTTCTTTTTGTTTTTACTTCCTATCAACAATGTGTTTCTTTCATTCTTTGAATTATGACATTTTTTTTCTTTCCTCATTTTACCCATCTTCTTTGAACTTTAACATTTTATTTTTGTTTTTGTGACAATACTGACTATTTTGATTGATAGACTTGACACTTCAAATGTTGTATGTATATAGAGAGAAGGAGAGAGATTAAACATTATATATATATAGTTGCTTCTTTAATATGTGAATTTTGAAAAGAGTAGTGAGTTATCTTTTAAAAAATAAAGATTTTTCAATGAGACCTAAAAAGGTTTAGGCTTTTGAGTTGAAGAACATCATGATATCTTATAAGAAGGAGAAAAAGAAGAAGATAAAAGTGAAAATTTTAGAGTTTGAAAGAGAGAAGAGGTGTGAATAATAGGTGTGGATGAATAATTTTAAGAACTAAAATTAAATTTGAGTGTAAATTTTATGTTGTTATTTGATAAAATATATAGCTAAATTTGTTGACATTAATCATAAAAATTTTATACTTATATCACTTAATAATTTATCGTAAAATATAATATTCATTTATTTAACTGATGGTTTGAAAGTTTTTATTAAGTAAATTAAGTTTATAAAATTTTATATCAAAATAAAATTAATAGATATTTTATCACATTATTTTTATACAACAATGTAAATAAATATTAACTACTAAATAATATATGCATAGAGAAAAAGTTTTAAAAAATTGATACTCTATCTAAGTCTTTTATTTAACTTACAACTAACGGTCACTCAAGTAATAAATTATAACTCGTTAAATATAAATTAAATGAAAAGTTCAAATCAAATAGAAAAATTTTTAAACTTACATTAGTATAAAAAAATTCTCTTTCTCTTTCTCTCTCTCTCTCTCTCTCTCTCTCTCTATATATATATATATATATATATATATATACATGTAATTATAAAGATTGTTATTACATAATTTAATAATTATATTGACAAATTTCATATTTTATTAAAAAATTATTAAATAATATAAAAATTTAATATGAGTAATTCACATAATTAGATATTTTTTGTTTTATGAACACATTATTACTAACAAAGAATAGATAATAAATGAAATCTAACTAAAAAGACGAGAGGTCTAGACTTGATAAATTAAATAACTTAAGAACCCATAAAACAAAACCTTGCTTTTGGGTACATAATTTTTTAACCATCTATAGTCCATTTATTGTATATCCCATGCCTTGTAAAAATTGATCAAGAAATTAATGTAAATAATTTCACTTAAATTAATTGTTACTCAATTTCTCCTTATAACTAAAGCATCTAACTAAAGATTATTTTACTAAATAGAATTATAGAAAAAAAATTATTTATCATCTATATAATTTTTTCTTGGTATAAAGACTTTTCTAATACATTCTTTTAGACAGAATCATAATTTGCATATAACTTACAAAAATATATTTTTAATTTATCTCATTAAATTTTATTGGTAAATATATGCCAAAAACCATTATTTAAAAAATAAATTACATGTCAATATCATTAATAACTGTTTAAAATAATCACTTCATACCCCAAAAATGTTACTATTAAAAAAAATATTTCTTAAAAATTATAATCATAATGCAAGAAAAACCCTAAATCAACAGCCTAAAAGATATTGATTTCCAAATCATTTACATTTTTTTTCTTTTTTTATTTAATTCAAATCTAATCCAGATCACGCATGAACATGATAAATAAGTTTATTACTAAAAATTTTTTACATACGCAAAAATCCGAACCCAAACTTTACTTTTGCATTTCTTTTTTCATGCTTGCATTGACGTTTTAATTTTACAAATAACAATCTAATCACAATTTTATAAAATGAGAACAATTAAATCGATGCAATTTAATTTCCTTAAATCTAAATATATCAATCCTTATAATAATCCGTTCAAAAACTGGAATCGTCATGACCAACAGAGAGCCATCCTCTGGCTAGCCCTTTTGCACGTTCAGTCCCTACTTTTATCAGGTGTCAAACTTCCAAAAATTTGAGTTCATACAAATGAACCCTATTACAGTTCAATCAATGATAGCCATCATTGACCAAAAGAAAAAAAAATGATAACCATGTTGCAATTGACAAACAATGCGCCTACGACCATAATGAGGGGAGACCCAGAAAAAACAGACTTCGGAGCAGACAACAAAACATCTTGGCACATATACCTTCATGCATATGATAGGCACCCATCCGCTTCCTTACCACTTTTCTGAGACACAATTTGAGCAACTTCTTCCAGTGCCTATTTTCTAAATGGCTATGTAGATTACAGTTCTGATACACATCTTATAGGTTGTCTATATAATTTAAAGAGGAACTTGCATCTCAACCATTGAGATATACCGACTGTAGATACCCAATATTCATCCAAAACTTACCTAGCCCATCCACAACTTCAACATTTTATCCTTACCACCAGAGGCTACTTTCTCTCCATCTGGACTCCAATCAACAGAAAAAACCTTTACGAAAGAAAATAGGCTTAGGTCAGCCACCAGTATGAAAAAATATGCAAAAAATTATTCAATCTTTTGGTACGTGAACAGCATACTTCATCTGCATGGCCTGGAAGATCTTGCTTCAACTTACGTGTCCGGATATCCCAAACCTTGAAAACCATACACAATGAAAGGTCAAAGTTCTTATCAAGTAAATTGAAAATTTCAGATGTACAAACTAAACTAAAAATGTTCATGTCTTCATGATATATATCCTTTCTTATAAAAGGAAAATTATGCTTACCTTAATTGTTGAATCTTTGCTGCCACTTAAAAGAAGTCGGCTATCTGCAGACCAGCTGTAGTAAAAGCCAATATACTTTATTACAGTTCTAAATTAAAAATCTTTGGATTCCAGTTTGAAGTAAGATGGAATTACTTATGCTGTACCTGATCTGGTAAACAGGCCCAACATGGCCTCGAAAGGCAGCAACAAATTTCCCAGTGGTGCCATTCCATAACTTCACAGATTTATCAAAAGATGCACTTGCCACCCACTGCCCATCAAGTGAAAAATAGACATGGTTCACAAGCTGCCAGCAACCAAGTTTAACTTTTATCATTAAGCCTAAAAGATGGAATATGCAGATAAACAAAGTCGTAACTTAATTTTGTGATTAAATCTGCATAACAATGAAACCAACTTCAGTCAGCAAAAATTGATAAAAAATGGGCATCAGCAAATACGTATTACTATTTGAACTGATCAAACTGAAGAACAACCTTCTGCTACTCATGGAGTTTGACCTCATCATGTTTTTTAGTACCAAGAAACCATACTACATCAGAGAAGATTTCTAAACCTAGTTAGCTTCTCAATAAAGCTGATACAAACTGAAGTCACATTGCAATTTGAAGATCATTTTGGTTTACTCTCATTATCATACTTTAAATGTTAAGAGAAAAAATGAAAAAGTTGTACCTGCTGATGACCTGTCATGCGTGTTTTCGGGTGCTTACTGATGAAAGGTTCCCAAAGGAACATGGTAAAATCATCAGATCCAGAGACCAATCTTTCAGGGGCATTGCCTCTCATTGCTTGGTACCTTTCAAGGGCAACCTACATTCATCAGCAGCATAAATATTAAATATCAGACAAGAACAATATAATCTGAAAGAAAGGTTAGGCAGAATCCTTCCTTCTAAGCAAAGAACCCAGGAAGTCATGATGCAATATGGAAGGCACCAAGCAGAACAAGAGTTCAAATTTCACAGCATACAAAATTACAAACCTCAAAAACATTAAATTAGTCATTAAAAATTCTTAATTCTTAAAAATAATTTCGAAGTAACTTCAGATAACATTTTTATAATCAGGCCTTATCCGGTAATCCCATTACTTGCGGTTGGCTATATGAACAAAACAATGTCATTGGGCGGCACCATAAAAAAACTTCGTTTTGGGATCAGCCAAAATATAGATATGTAGTTGTTGATATTTATTTAATTGATTCAATACAATAGACCAATCTAATTATCCTTATTTTAGGCTTTTTATCTAAACTTATCTATTTTTTTAATTAAAGTTCTCCACAAAAGAGGAATTATGCATTTTCGTCGAACAAATAAATTAAAATAATAATAAATATATTTTGTAAATTCCCCAATGGTAATAGAAATATAGATTTAGGGAACAAGTTGTGTTTTAAAAAAGACCAAACCACCCACTTGAACAGTCAGACAATAAATTGGGGATCTCCAGCTCAATCATAGTTTATGGTTCAACTACATGTTTAACTGATTGAACCGATTGAACCATAACTCAAAGGTCATGTTGATTCAATATTCAACTTGGTTTCTTAAAAATTAGGACCAAGGGAAAATTTACAAGTTAAATTAAGATTTTAAAGATAATTTGGTAAAATATGAGAATTTTAGAATATCTATAACTAATATTTTTATAACTTGTTTTATGCATCTTTATTACATATGACATTAAAATATAGGTCTCTTTGTTCAAAAGAAAAACACAGTTGGGATAATGTAAATATAATATTTTCCAAGGAGCAAGCTGCCTATTAGCATTACGGGTCATGATAAGTTCGTATTTTGACCCGTTTGTATAGCTCATATGTTTTATGTTTAACCTTTATTTTATTTAGATTTTATACTGATTTATATATTAATTTTACAATTTAGTATAAGAAGGCCACAATTGTGTTTAAGGAGTGCTTTGGACCCAAATTGGTTACAAAATAAAGCTTTACAACAGTCAACATGCCCAGACCTTAAAAATAAGTACAGGAGTACTTTGAGCCCATGCACAACTGTGCTTATGGCATTGCACAGCTGTGTTTATTTGCGGAAAACCCAATTATGAAAGACTTTTAGAGTTTTCAAATCTTATTAAAGAGACATCTTAGGCATCGAGTTATACACCCTTTTTTAGCTTGGGATACACTTTTCATCTCGTCTCTCTTACACGAGATCCTTTGACATATTCTTGGTGGTACTTGAAGCTTTGAATGACCGTATTTAAAGATCAAAAACTCATCTATTTCTAATTTACTTTTTTTTTTATGACTTTATTTATGATTGCTCTAATTCTTTCCTTTAATATGATTAACTAAATTCATAGCTAAGGTTGTGTGAATTCTTGTTCTTAAATTTATGAAATTTTAATGTTTGATTTCTGTTGATGATTAGTTTTTATCCTATTATGTATAATTATATAATTATAATTAATAATATCGTCAGACAACCGTACCTCAATTAGTTAATGAATTTATAGAATAGATCGAGACAAATAATTAGGTAGACTAAACCAATTTTTCTCTTTTAATCGTTATTAAATTAACAAGTTCATAATTGTTTTATACTTTCTTGAATTAATATCTTACATGATTATAGTAAATATTAGTTTAGAGAAAAAAATATTAATATTCTATAACAATTAGATATTGATAACAATTGTATGAATGATTGGTAATTACAAGAAAATTGAACTTACAACTAAACGAAAAAATAACATAAATGATTGAATAAAAAAAAAATATGCCCTAAATTTCTCTTCTATAAGTTCAACCAAGACATATGTTGTGTTATTTACTTTTATTCATAATTAATTATTCTTACATAATTTTACATTCTCTAAACTCAAACAATTGAATTAAAAATTTTTAATAATTAAAAAATAATTCTTGATAAAAACAATTTATTACTTCTCAATGGGTACACTCTAAACAAGTCACCTTCTACTATGAAAGACTATAGTTTGATCCATGAACTTTTCTTTTCAAGTAGAAATAACTTGCATTGCAGGTTAGAATCAACACAACCCTCACAATTCAAACCACAATATTGATGTGGTCAAATGAACTGTGATCCAATTCTACAAACCCAGACTGAGTTTTGGCCTACCAAATCCAACCAGCCATAGTAGGAGTATGTTTAGCAACTATGGTTCAAAGGGCTAACTAACATAGCCATTAAACAAATAACAATTACCTTCTTCATTTCTTCCGGAGATGAATATTGTTTTCCAGTATGATCAAAAGCTCCAGTGTGTAGAACATATTCAGTGCTCAGTGCCAAAGAATTAACCCAATGCCCATGTCCCTAAAATTAATTGCAAAATATGAAAAAGAAAAAAAAAATAGTATGGAAAGTAAAGACAACAATATATTGCTGTCATCACTGAGAAAAAAATAAGGGTTGAATATTAGGAGGAAGTTTAAAACAAAATACATGAGATGTATTTGATGTAAAAATAAGAATAAAAGAACAAGACAGAAAACAACCAAGAAAGGAGAAATTCAAAGGAACAAACTACAATGTTGCCCTTAACATGGAAAAATAAAATTCCACAAAAAAATTTTCTAACATAAATTTATTAAAATTTTTAAAAAAGAGACAGAAGAATTTTCATAATAGAACTAATTAAAACTAAAAATACAAATTCCTTGTTCTCTTGAAATTACGGATTAACATAAGTTTGATAAACTATATAAACTATATAGTTTTTAGGGTTAACCATAAACCATAGAGCCTAAACCCTCAACCCTAATTGCTAGGTGCGTGATTTTATATAAATTTCATGCTAACATTCTAACAAAGAATAAAAACAACACGGAGTAAAATCATTCAAGATTGAACAGTGAAATTCCAATTGGCAGCTACATTTGATTAGCATAAAATACACATGAATGATAATATCAAATAACTAATATTAAGAAAAAGTTGGCACTAAATGAGACAAAGGAGTAATCCATATAAAAAATCACGCTCAAAACGAGCACATATAAAATTAGACTGCAAGTAACATTCAACCACAAAGGGATGAGTTCCACCTTCAGTTCACGAATTAGCTTCCCTTGTGTTGTTTCCCATACTTTGATTGTACAATCCTGGGAGCTGTAATAAAATAACACAGTTAAGGCTCCAAGCAGTAATACAGAATTACAGAGTCATAAATAGCCATTAATTTAAACAAAAAAGGGGGGAAACCCTACTGCATAACATAATTAACATTAGGATCAGTTGAACTAAAGGTCTAAAAATATGATCTATAAACTTAGATAGCCACTAGTTAAAATCATAAAATGAGAATTTAACTTAAATGAGTTTTGTTTCCAGCAGGGGTATGCACGAATAATTTTCCTAAAGATTGAAGTACACTATATTTGTGAGAAATACAGATTATGACCCCAATGGCCAAATAAAATGAATCTCATAAATATCAATTAAGAACTTGATATAGCAGCTGAGCTACTGTACTAATATCCTAATTCATGCAAAAAAAAGAAAAAAAAAGAGTACAAATATATTCTCAGACTTAAAACTTCAGAGAAAGTGCAAGGAAAGAGGAAGAGAATACCCAGTATAAATTACACCATCTCCACCCCATTTTACACAAGTTATAGCAAGTGTGTGGCCACTGAGACACAAAACACATTTCTTTAAAGAGATATCCCAAATACGAGCGTCCCCATCTTTGCTGGCACTTACAAAGCGGCGGCATGGAGCATTTAAGTGGACAGGTTCCCATGCGATACCAGTAATCCATTTTTTGTGGCCCTACATTTAGTATAATATGAATTTTGTTATCCAAGAAATGTTATAATGATATAAAACACTTTGAACAACATCTATTATCAACATAAATACTCAAATAATCAAAATAATTGTTCAACTATGCAACCAAAAATAAATAAATAACAATTCATCTAAAACATTTTTGCAATAAAGCATGATGTTCTTTTATTTTTTATAAATGGAGTGGAAAAGGAGAAAGATAGAAGCACAATTAATATTATTAATCAAACTTATCGTTGAAGTCCCACATCCTATGAGCTAGCTTTTGGGGTTGAATTAGGTCTAAAGCCCAAATTCAACAATTCTTAACATGGTTCAATGCAAAATTAGGAGGGAAAAAAAAGATTTATAATAGAAATTGGTATTCAAGGTTAAAGATTTTATACAATTAATGGATTGCCTAATGACTTTCCCGTTTGCGGGTCCCAACAATGAAGTTCTCCAGCCTTGCTCCCACTTACAAGATGTTTTCCATCTGGTGACCATGCAATACAAAGGACCCAGTTCTTGTGTCCTGCATAAAATCAGTTTATGACACATTCTAGTTAAAATTGGAAAAAGATATTCGAAAAGGAATGGCTGCATGAGAAAAATAGAAACTGATATGACTAGCTACTCATGTCAGATGCAGCCCTCTATAATTCCTCAAAAGAGAACAAAAAAAAGAAACCAACATTTGATTTGAGATGCTTGTAGCCTCCCTCCCAATTCCAAATTTTCACTTGTCTTCTCATTTCCTATTCTTCCTCTTCTCATTCCACTTATGTCCCATTTTCTACCTTACCCTAATTAAAAAGGAAATATTCTCCTCAGTATCCTTACCTACATGTGTTGATTCTCTACATTTCATCCCCATTCTTGTAGCATACTACTGATAACAGGGATCCATCAGAAAAAGATTTAGCCTATGCAATCAATTAAAGAATTTTGTTCCTAGCAATACAATCATGAGCATAACCCAATATTTCCTTTTTTCAGCAGGAGTTAAATTGATCATCTCTATTCTTGTACTAAGGGAAGGATACATAAACATCAATTAATTATTTCTTGCTTTAATTAAACACAATTTTTGTTGGGCAGAGCCCAAGACTAGCTTATCATCTTTAAGCATCAAACCTGTGCAAGTGAACAATGGTGTCTGAGTGTTCAAGTCCCAAAACCGAACAGTGGTATCACCAGAACCACTTGCCAGGTGTTGCCCATCAGGACTAAAAGCAACGGTAAATACTGCTTCTGCATGACCTACAAAATACAAACAATCCCAATCACATAAATTCCAGAGAACATGACAACAATACATATTTAAGCTAATCTTCAACAGTCAAACCATTCTGCTGATTAACATGTCTCAGCATCTGTCACCATATTTCAGGATAAAATTCCTGCATACAACATTGTGCCATCACATGAATAAAAAACACAATGCCTCATGTCTTACATACCAGAAATAGTTGCGGAACAGCGATTCACAGGACGAATCCTGAATATAGCTTGAGGTTGACAAACTATAGGCAATGCCTTCTCCACTGAGACTGAAATAATGCAATTAACATTACAAAGGAAAAGAAAACATTAGTACAAATAAAATAATTAAGAGAATGAATTAAAATCAAACAACACTAGCCTTTGTTTTTCTGCAAGTACGTTTCAAGTGCCACAAAGAGCTCCTCGTCTGATATATAGAAAGCATACGGTAATTTCTCCTCCTAAAATATGAAAATAGATAATCAATCAATGTCATAATAATAATAATAACAATAATAAGCTTACAATACATATTTGATCCCTGCAATTGATACGCATTTATAAATTAGTACATATACCCAAAAGGACTTACCTGTCAGTTCCTAACAATTGTTTCATTATTCTTTGGTACTATAATTTTAACACTCGGAACTCAATAGCATAAGCTTGATAAAACAATAATTTTTTCTAATAATATTAAAACGATAGAAACTAAAATGTAACAAACACCAGTTTAGGAACTAAAGCATAAGTTTTTTTAGTGAAGAACTAATTTGTAACGTGTGAATATAGAGGGAGCAAATATGTATTTGAAAATAATAATAATAATTGGAAAAAGAAAAGGGAATTACGTTGTTTCGAAGCTTATTGACAATCTGGTTAAAGTGTTGAGGAGTAGCGTTTTGAGGAAGGTACATAGGAGCACCCAAAGGAGTTCCATCTGGGTCTGTCAAAAGGCACAACACGTTGTTGATCATCTCCCTCTTATCCACCGCCATTGTCTCTGTCTCCATTTCCAACAAAGGTTTGTAGTTGATGATTGTTACTCTTCAACTGAGGGCTCGTTGGTACTTCCCTTTTTTTAATTTCAAGAAATAATAAGGGCTCTTTCTCGCTAATAGAAAGCCAGTGCATGAAGATCCATTCCCCTCGTCCTACAACCTTCCCGCCTAAGGGGAAAGGGGTTGGTTGAGGCCTTTTGTTCGTGTTTCCTGGCCAAAATTAATGAGGAAATCACACCCGGATATAAATTCTAGCTCCACCCAGGCTTCCACAATAGAACTATTAAATTATGTAATGTTAGTAAAAAATGGAACAAAGTCGCTCGCTCTATAATCGATAGAGCTGTCAAAAAGCCAAACTAGCCCAGCCCTAACCCTAGCCCACATGGGTTAAGGCCAGGAAGTCCAATAAATTAAAGGTTCTGTGGGTCAAAAAGCCTACAGGGTTAGGGTTAGAGTTAGGGCCTTACAGAATTATTAATACAACATAACATGCAAAACAAAACAATACAAGATGGCATGAGGCCGGTGAAACTGAAAAAACATAATACTCTTATAAATAGAAATTTTGATACAGACCACAGAATTGCAAAAAAGAAAAAACAAAAATTATAGATAGAAACTCTTTTACAAACAATCCTTAAAATAATGAATAGCACCAAAGGGACCAATATTTACAATCCATAATAATAAAAATTAGAACAAGCACATTTAAATATTATTTGATAAATGTATTAAAGCGAAATGGATTTTATTTTAATGATACTGTCAATGAATTTAAAAGATGTAACTTAAATCAGAATACAACTGCACAGAAACACAGGAAGAAATACAGTATTAACTACTTCCAACGGCAATATTATAGTTTCTAAAAAATATCCTACAAACAGATACAATTAATAGCAGGAGCATTATTGGTTTGGTTCTGATAGTAGGATCATTATAACAACAAGGAATAAACATGCCTGCTATTTCGGATTCTAAAACAGCTAAACTGAACACGACTTATGCTGAAGAAAACAGTTAAAAAGCAAGGAATTGTATCAATTGCTTTCTGCCACATCTGAATTTAATTAACTTGACCACAGTGGGTCCAGGCCTTTCAGGGAAAGCAGTGATGGCCTTTACTAAAATTCACGCTCAGGGAAGAGGCACAATCTCTTATCAGAACCAAAGGCTAAGCATAACCAACCAATATGCATCACTCTTATGGCTTTTACTTCATGCATCTTTTTTCCCCTCAATTTGTTTTGTTTTCATGGCTCCATCTTCCAATTGTAAAGATGGAACGCGATATCAATGTATGTGCATACACCAGGTTCAAGCCCCAACATTAACAATCATTTTAAATCAAGATAATGTACTTATCTGTATGTTCATACACCAAATATAAATTCATTCTTGTCACTGGTTGTTGGTTTTTGTTAATTAAGAACTAAACGGGTCATCAACATAACGTACTTATTTGTAAACATAAACCAGGTTATTCAAATATAATAAGTATTTGCTTACAGCAAACAAGTGGGGCCTAGTTTTGATCAACACACGGTTGCTAATATGAGCATAGTAATGAGTCATAGTTTCTGCAGATCGGTTTGATGATTTTTAATTACAATGACAATTTTCACAGGTTTGATATATATTTGGTTCTGTCAATGCTTACAACAGTAGACACTAACACTGGATTTGTATGTTTCTGCCCTATTCTGGCTAAAAATTTCAGTTTTTAAGTTATAATTATTACTGCTTTATATATTTTTCAAGCATAATATAAAGTTTGTAGCCATATTATACATACCAAGTAAATATTGAGAGACAGTGCAGAACTGCTAATATTTTTATTTAATAATAACCTCTCTTATTCTGGTTTGTTAGAACGGTGGTTATGAATGACATTTCAAGTCATATTCCATTTTCTAAATATCTCACAATATAACACACCTTAGATTTAACCTTGAAATCCATGTTTAATCCTACCAGATTTAATTATTTAAATGTATTTGTCTACCAACTGGCTTTTAGTAAACCAACTTAACTAGAGTTTGGAAAAGTATGCGATTAGGAACAAATTCTAGTTTCTAACAAGTATCCTACAAACAAATTCAGATACCACTTCAGAATTAATTCCTCATCAGGAACAGTGTAATAGGCGAGAGAAAAGTGATTTAGAGGAACTTTATAAAGTTATGTAATGGATTCTGTGCTTCTGATACATTTGCAGCTCAAAGAATTGGTAAAGCAGAAGAAAATGGACCCTACCGTTACAGCTTTTACAAAAAATTACTAGGACAGAGCCGAATGTGGGAACACTTACTAGGACAGTATGCGACAGTGGCGTTTCTAACGTTGCAAGCAGAAGGAAGTTGAAGAAGCTTAGTTTCATGAATACCCAAGCTTCTTGAATACCTGATGTGTCTCTTGAATGATGAAGCACAAGCACTGAGGTTTCGTATCTTTTATGGGCGTCGCAACATTCCTTCTTCGCACAAAGTCCAAATAGTGTAACAAACCATCAAGAATGAAGATTTTGGAGAGTCACAAGCATTAGGCACTAATCCACAAACGAATTTGTGTATGATTTTAGAGAATGGGGATTAGGGTTCTTACCAGGAACTAAAGAAATGTCTGAAAAGTTTGCATATGATTTTGGAATACTTAATTCAAGTATATATTGAAGTGTTAATAATTTAGGGCTTAATTCATATAGTGGCAAGGCTATAGATGCATTATTTCGGGACTCAGCATTGAGCTAAAGCCATATTTGACAGCTCTGATAATAAAATAGTGAAAGCAGGAGAGGAACGAAGGGATGAGGTATTCGTGATCCTTGGCACAACGCTAATCCCACGAGAAGAAAGAGAGAAAGTCTCATTTAGCACTGTAAGTTCCTCGGACGTGAATTTTCATTTTGGGATGCTTGATAAGGGCAAGATCATACGAGTGGTCAACTTCCAACAAATAAGAAAGCAGCCATTAGGGTAGGGGCTCACTAGAGCTCGCGGGTTGGGACTAAAAAGTCCTTTTGGACTAAAAATCCAATAAATTAAAAATTATATAGGCCAAAAAGTTTCACATGACCAAGATTAAGGTCAAGATCTTTTGGACGAAAAAAATATAATCTGAAAACAGATATTTCAAATTACAGAAGTTTAAATAAGCATATCAAAGTGACCACCATGTAATAATTTGACTTAAGTTAACAAAGATGTTTTTCATTTAACTGCTGTGAACTTGCAGCATAAATATTAAACTAGTTTTAGTTTGTTAAATACAATATCACTCAATAAATATGCATTCAACAACAAAATACAACCCTTTTAAGAGTGATAATTGATAAGAATGCAACAAGTATAGCCAAATATAATGATGGTATTTTAATATTACATGACAGTAGCTAAAATTTTCAAATCCCAGCACATCTTATCAATGCTCTGCACTAGCGATGGTTCTAAACCGAATAGCACGCAAGTTGTAATACCAAGGAGGAGGTGCAACAAATCCCAACATTGGAAAAATATGTTCCCCCTGCAACAACAACCCTTATGACACCAATCTGAACAACTGGAACCAATTTGCTCAGCTGACGCTTTGGAAGCACTAGGGAATAATTTGCAAGAATAACCTCAGTTCCAGGCAATAATTCAAGGAGGATAGCCTTAAGATGAGCTAATTCAATGTAATTATTCACTTGAAAGCAAATTAACACTTACTTATTTTTCTGCTTTTACCGTTGATTATAGGAAAATCATATCTGCAGGAAGATAATAAAAATTCAAGCATTTAGCTTTATCTGTGTAACTATTTATACTGAAAAATAATTCTTCAGGTTAAAAATCTAGATCTGTTTGACACTTCAACCAAAATATACAGTACCTAACAGCTTAACAAGATCTTACTGCAAAAAGAAAAATTAGCAGGGATTACTAAAAAGAACAATTCCATTCACAAAGAGAAAGATTCAACCAAAATATACAGTACCTAACAGCTTAACAAGATCTTACTGCAAAAAGAAAAATTAGCAGGGATTACTAAAAAGAACAATTCCATTCACAAAGAGAAAGACTGCCATCCAAGCATAGAGGATAAGGCATCTAGTATCCTACTAAATGAAGTAACAAAACTATAGAAAAAGGACACGATGCACTGAAATACATGCCATAAGCTTTTGATCCATGCATAAGGTCTACAATGCCCCTAAATATGACAATTAAAGACACTCACTTTATACACTGATCAGCGGAAGAAGGCAAGCAGATTGTGCTTGGAATCAATCTCTCACTGGGAAGCTTTAGTGAAATTAGTGTACTCTAGCTGTTGCTATTAGAACATAATGCAAAAGTCCAATAACTAAGACTACTGGAAACTTGCGGTGAAATGAAAGGAAACCATAACAATTGCTAATAAGAAAAGAACAGACCAGAAATAGAACAAATAAACTTGTCGTTTCTAGGTATTGTATGCCCTATTAAAAAGTCAATAGTTTTTTCATTTTATTCTTTCCTTAAAAACAATACATAAACATAAACATAAAGGCAGAACAAAACATAAACAAATATATCAAATTCCTTGTTTCTGTTACTGTCATTATAGTTAGTTTTCTGTTAAATCATCAGTTAGTTCTGTTATTTTCTGTTGTATATATATATGTATTATTCCTTTCTGTATCAATGTGAGATAGACACAAAATTCTGATTATATTCAAACATATACGCTTTTTTGATAAAAGGCTTTAAATTTATGGTATGTGCAATTTTTCTTTTTTTCAAAATGAGCGAGGAAACTAGTCAGAACAGCGTTTCGCAAGAAACAAAGGATGATCAATCACAAAATCAACTTATCTATTTTAATAACAAAATATAGAATAAATATCATGAACTTATTTAGCATCGCGACAAGATTTAAAGATATGCCCTCACATACTCTAGAGATTAGTAAGACATGCCAAGCAATTAGAGTTGCACGAAAGCATGCACCTAGAAAGAAAAACTTATACTCCAGAGGAAAAATAATAAATAATTTATGCTAAAATAGGATCTAGACTGAATAAGTAAGCAAACCAAGTTCAATATGGCATACAACTAGATTAGTTAGGACTTGCAAACTATAAAGAAAACATTGTGATATGATTGATGACTTTTTACTTTCATGCACTAATTATAGGCGCATTTTATAAAAACAAATGCAACTTTCCTAGTTTCTTTTTTAAATCTAGTTTCTCAAAAGTTTTATCTTGTCATTCTATTAGTAATAATTTGTTTCATTCTTTGTTCTCACATAACATCCAAGTTGACTCCTTAACAACGATGCCAATTGTTTTCGATAATTGTTCATATATTAATGATGTATATACAATTTGCACATGAAGAGAACTTCAAATCTTACAACTTGGAGAGAACAGCACTTATGATAAGTGGAAGGATCAACTGGGAGCCTTTTACTCATATGACATAAGAGATCTTCACCACACAATATTGAAGATGCAAAATATGGTACTTTTTTATGTGAAAAAATATTAGTTTTCAATAAATAATGATAAAAAAAAAAAATCAATAGCAGGTACGCAAGATAAGAGAAGATGGTTTCTTTGTTGCTAACTCATTCCTAAGTGAATTTGCTCCTTTCTTCATGTTCCTCATAATTCACACATGTAAGGATTAATTTAAGACCATAAACAGTTGCAAGTGTAAGTTACTGCTCTTTAACTTCGATAACTGTAGAACTCCTTAGTGTTGTAAAAGAATCACTTAAATTGAAGTGCCTATTAAGGACAAACAATTTAGAATGAATTAAATTATAATAGTTTTGACATATAGTACGCCAGAAATACGCTAAACCTAAGAGAGCAAATTAGATCTCAAAGTGATATAAGTATTCAGAACATCCCCTTCTTTTGTCTATCATAAAGGCGTTTTTCAAGATATGAATACCTTAACGCATTTTCTTCATCCAAAGCCTTCCAAGCCACAAAATCCATTTAGTTCCCAATGCTACCAAAGCGTTGTCTTACTGAGGTAGCATAAATTCACAAAGAATCTCGTCATATTATCTTTCACTACTAATATAATTATTAAGTCACATAATCCTACATCCACGATTACTTCATTGTGAAAAAAAAAATTAGTGTGAACTCAATAACAATTAAAATAAAGCAAAAACAAAACATTACATTAATAACAAACAGCCCTGACAATGACAGTTAACTAATAGAACGTATATCCTTTAGAACACAATTTTCTTCAAACACAATTTATATACTCAACTATTTCTCAAATTAAGCATCAAAATCAAGTCTCCAAAATTTAAACAATTCAAACCATAAGAATAAGAATTACAAACTACAAAACATGCAAAAGACCAAAAATAAAACCATAATCGAAGGGCTACAAAAAATTACAGTTACAACAGAAGCAATTATTTTTTTAAAAAAAAAAGTTATAATAACGTAATATATATATATATATATATATATATATATATATATATATATATATATATATCACTATCATTGTTAAGAAGTCATAAAACTTAAATGATATTACAACCTTCTTACCATATTTTTAGTACATCAATTTAGCTCTACTAATTGCATAACACAATGTTAAATTTCACTAGTTTCGACTAAAAACATAAATAAAATTTTAAATCTCAAAACAAAATTCTCTCTTTTATTTTCATTTTATTATCAAATAGCCATGGATTGATAAGAGAGTTGATTTCAATGATTAATTATCCACCAACACTAACCAAGATCAACACTAACCAAGATGTCACAATTTAAAAAAACAAAAAAAAGTTATTCAAAACGTCTAGAAGTTTGTGATCACATATGAATAATCATGAATTCTATATTTTTATCTTGAGTTTTGCTTATGCTGAAAGAAATAAACAGAGAATTTTTTTTGTCTATCATTATAATAGAATTTAAACCAAAAAGCAATAAAATCTTACTAAAAAATATATTGAGTACAACGAATACTATATATTTTGTAATAAATTTTTAACAAAACATAATTTAGACATTTAAAGATAATTCCAAATATACACGTTAAATTAGGGCATATCTTTTAGATATAGATATCAGGAAGACAAAATAATTTATACTTTTCTTCATTATCCTTCATCAAGGCAATGGATAAAAAGGATATAAACATGTATTAAAAAACTGCATCAATATCAAACTTCTGCTATTTATTGCTCAGCAAGGGCAAGACTGAAAAATAAATCTTCCAATTAAAAAGCAACATAATTTCTATCATTCTAGAAAACAAGTTAGTAAATCTTATTGCATAAGGACTGGGAGGGAGGATATATTATATTTTATGCGCATTCGCAAAAGATAGAATTTGTTTAGAAAAAGGTCTGTTACATAAGATTCAATCTTTTTTTCAAAAAAAAAATTAAATATTGTGCTTTAATAAACAACATAATTTCCATGAAATTTCAAGCAAAAACAATATTTCAAAAATTTTATAGATATCATGACAAAAAAAAATAACAAACAGAGAAAATGCTGGTCCTTGTTTGCTCCAAAGATCGGGAGTGGGAGAGAATAATGTGACATCATATTTGATACCACTAAAATGTCACGACCCCTTATTATAAGGGACCGAGAACATTGTTTCTACATCACATACTTATTTAAAATAAGTAAATAAAAAGAGAATATAAGTATAAAAATTCACTTCTCATTCAAAGTAAAAAAAAATGAAGCTCCTTACAACAAATATCCAACAGATCAACATAATATTACATTTAGTTTATAATATTCAAAATACAAAAAAAAATTATAATACGTGATTCCCTCGACATGAGGTCTCATATATAAAGAAAAAAGACTTTGATGCATTATTACTCAACTCCAGCTTCTAACTTTTCTTCACTGGCCCCTCAGCCTGTGAAGTAGATGCAACACCTGCTACATCTGCTCACGTACCACCGTATGATCATCGCAGTACACACGCACACAACGACATAGAAAGAAATGCAAGGGTGAGCTTACCAAACATAAAATAAAATTATATATATAGAGCAAAATATTTCTCACAACAATAACCCCATGCATTTCCAGCCCATCTAATGCCTGACATGAAAACGGCTTCAACCGGTTTCACGACCTAAGTAATCCAGAAAGGAACCGAGCCGATCCGGAGCGACCCATTCCGTATCCGGATCAGACAAAGACAAAGACGATTCAGCATGAACTTACCGTTACATGTCTACCCACCTAAACATGTAACTCGGCTCTAATGATGCAAAACATATATCTCAGCATGATGCACGCCACCAAAATTATTTTAACAGCTCAACTACAGCAAGTTTATAATAGATCAGCCAAAATCTCAGCATTTTAAACTAATTAACCACCGTTACAGCTTAGAAAATAGCTTTTATTCAATAGATATAACAAAATCATATCAAAATATCTTGAAATAGCATATTAAACCGTTCAAAACATAGTTCATAGGTTAAAGTAAACTCCCCTTACCTCAGAAAGATGATTCACACTAGATCTACCGAATATTACTTGATTATAACAAAATTCACCAAAGATTCAGCTTTAGAACAGAGTTTCTCCTAAGAACACCATGAATTTCTATAAGAAAGAGAAGGAGAAGAGAAACGAACGGTAAATCTAGCTTCAAACTTAAAGAAACTTACTTCCGATCCTTCAAAATAGATGTAGAATCTCATATCTGACGAGAAATCTAAGTTTAGGAAAGTTTAATATGAGAGAAATGGTGGTTTACGGCCTCAGAACCTTTGAGAACCTTGGATAGAGGTGAAGAAATGAAAATTTCGTGTGAAACCCCTTTTTTTAAGAAAATTTTTGAAATTCACTGTTCACGACAGAATTTACTATTCATTACCGGAAACACTGTTCACCGCCTTACTGCTCACGCGGGAAAATACTGTTCAAGGCACTATTCGTGCCGGAAGATACTGTACACGCGTACTGTACGCGTATGTGATGTCATTAATGACGTCAGCAGTCACTGTACATACGCAGTTTGTACTGTTCATACACGATTTGTACTCGGTTTACACTGTTCATAGGCGGTTGCACTGTTCACACTGTACTGTTTATTTTTTTATTTTTTTTTCAACTCCATCTAAATATATTCTAATACCAAATAATCCTTCAATTAACATTGAACAAGTATAAAATATTATAGATTACTCAATAATAAATTAGAAGCCTGACAATCTCCCCCCGAAAATAAATTTTCGTCCTCGAAAATTTCATTTTCCAGAGAAAAGATGAGGGTACAACTCTCTCATTCTTTCTTCTAACTCCCATGTGGCATCACCAGCTATTTGGTCCTAAACAACTTTTACTAACCGAATAGACTTACCTCTAAGTTACTTAACTCTAGTTTCCTCGATAGGTGCAGCTGGGACCTCCACAGACAAGTTATCTCGTAACTCCACAACATCAGGCTCAATTACATAAGACAAATCTGGAACATACTTCTTTAGCTGCGACACATGGATTATTTTCGGGGAGAGAATTGTCAGGCTTCTAATTTATTATTGAGTAATCTATAATATTTTATACTTGTTCAATGTTAATTAAATGATTATTTGGTATTGGAATATATTTAGATGGAGTTAAAATTATTTAAAAAAAAAAAAATCGAGTATGAATAGTGAAAACTGCGTACAGTGCGTGTATGAACAGTGCAACCGCCTATGAACAGTGCAACCACCTATGAACAGTGCAAACCGCGTACAAACCGTGTATGAACTGTACAAACCGCGTAGGTACAGTGACTGCTGACGTCATCAGTGACTTCACATACGCGTACAGTGCGTGTACAGTACGCGTGTACAGTTCTTCCGGCGTGAATAGTACCCTAAACAGTATTTTCCGTGCGTGAACAGTAAGGCGGTGAACAGTATTCCCAGCGATGAATTGTAAATTCCGTCGTGAACAGTAAATTTCAAAAATTTTCTATAAAAAGGGAGTTTCACATGAAATTTTCATTTCTTCACCTCTATCCAAGGTTCTCAAAAGTTCTAAGGCCGTAAACCACCATTTCTCTCATATTAAACCTTCCTAAACTTAGATTTCTCGCCAGATCTGAGATTCTACATCTATTCTGAAAGATTGGAAGTAAGTTTCTTTAAGTTTGAAGCTATATTTACCGTTCATTTCTCTTCTTCTCTTTCTTATAGAAATTCATGGTGTTCTTAGGAGAAACTCCGTTCTAAAACTGAATCTTCGGTGAATTTTGTTATAATCAAGTAATATTCGGTAGATCTAGTGTGAATCATCTTTCTGAGATAATGAGAGTTTACTTTAACCTATGAACTATGTTTTGAACGGTTTAATATGCTATTTCAAGATATTTTGATATGATTTTGTTATATCTATTGAATAAAAGCTATTTTCTAAGCTGTAACTGTTGTTAATTAGTTTAAAATGCTGAAATATATTTTAATATGATTTTGTTATATCTATTGAATAAAAGCTATTTTCTAAGCTGTAACTGTTGTTAATTAGTTTAAAATGTTGAAATTTTGGTTGATCTATTATAAACTTGCCGTAGTTGAGCTATTAAAATAATTTTGGTGGCGTGCATCATGCTGAGATATATGTTTTGCATCATTATAAAGCTGAGTTACATGTTTAGGTGGGTAGACATGTAACGGTGAATTTGCTTAGCTGCTGTGCTGTGCTGTCTGGATCCAGATACCGGAATGGGTCACTCCCGGACCGACTCAGTTCTTTCTGGATTAGTTAGGCTGTGAAACCAGTTGGAAGCCGTTTTCATACTGTGCATTAGATGGGCTGGAAATGCATGGGATTATTGTTGTGAGAAATATTTTGCTCTATATATATATAATTTTATTTTATGTTTGGTAAGCTCACCCTTGTATTTCTTTCTATGTCATTGTGTGCTATGTCATTGTGTGCGTGTGTATTGCGATGATCGTACGGTAGCAGGTGTTCCATCTACTTCACAGGCTGAGAGGCCAGTAAAGAAAAGTTAGAAGCTGGAGTTGAGTAATAATGCATCAAAGTCTTTTTTCTTTATATATGAGACCTCATATCAAGGGAATCACGTATTATAATTTTTTTTTTTGTATTTTGAATATTATAAACTAAATGTAAATATTATGTTGATATGTTGGATAAAGTAACAAACAGAGAAAATGCTGGTCCTTGTTTGCTCCAAAGTTGATGAAATTTTCATTTGCACTCGGGAGTGGGAGAGAATAATATGACATCATATTTGCAAAGTTGAATCATTTACACGCCTATTAGGTTCATTCCAGATCCAACATCACAAAGAAACACCACCTAGATCAACAATCCAGATAAAACGATGAAAAGTTCCCCAGGAAATAACTAGATCAACAATGCTGAAACTTGCTTCTAGTTTTCCCTTATTCTAGCGACAAAACCTCTACTACAGCATGAACAGAACAATCTGTGAGATCAAACTGTACATTTAAAAACATACACAAATCGATACGTCTTATCATTACAAACAATTCAAATTCAAAATGTGTCACTTTAAAACAAGCACAATTTCTCCAAACGTAGATGCAGAGGATATCCAATTTGGAAAGGAGATGCTTGCGAATACAGTTCATCATGAAACAGTAAATAGACGCCCAAACCGATAACAATAAAAGTATTTTCATGGCATAGGCACACGAGTTAATTGTATTTTCACGACAGAGAGACACGAGTTAATGGCACTTCCCCACCAAATGTACTTCTGGTGATTAGGAGAAACTCCAAGTATTTTCATGGCACGGGCACACGAGTTAATTGTATTTTCACGACAAAGAGACACGAGTTAATGGCACTTCCCCACCAAATGTACTTCGATTAAGAGAAACTCCAATTAGGTCATATGAAAAGTTAATAAGGAAACAAAAGATCTAGCATAATTCTACAAACCAAGACACAGATGATCTGAACAGACACACCCCCAACCAAGCTCCCATATTCCTTTCCTACGAGAAGACAATAATATGAATTCTCCAGGAACAGTTGAGAAGACTTGGTTGAGACATCTAGAATAGATAGCCAAGGGAAATTCCAGTACCAAGGGAAGACTTGGTTGAGACAGACAAATTCCAGTACCAAAGGAAACAGCTAATACTCTTATAAGAAAGAGTGACACAGATAGCCAACTACACAACGAAAATATGAATGCAAAAGGTGTACCAAGGATAATTAAACCTGCTACATGACCATCTTGCCACTGCGCTTCCAAAACCTACGGTTTCATTGCCCATCTCACAACACACTACGTTACTGAATCCACGTTCCGACCAAATTCACATCGATTATAGTGCTCCATATGCAAATGGTTGAGACAACCAAATTCCAGTACCAAGGAAAACAGTTAATACTCCTCCTACAAGAAAGATAGCCAGTCTACAACGAACATATGAATGAAAGAAGTGTACCAAGGATCATTAAACCTGCTGCTACATAACCATCTTGCCACTGCGCTTCCAAAACCTACAGTTCCCCTATAAAACCCTAGTTAAAATTACCAAGAAATAAATTGAGAAAAACAAAATGCCTGTAGCAGACACAAATTAGTACACAAATTAGAATCTAGGTAAAAGTTCCCAAATCACGTATGCCTGATGCTAGCAGAACCCAGTGATACTCACGGAATTCCTTATCGTCTCACCCACAGCATATGCTAGTCCATGAACATTTATGACAAAATTAAGGATTTAAATGAAGTTGGCCAATATTACCCTAACATGACGGTTTCCAAAGCTCACCACATTTTTGCTTCTCGTGACTCGTCCCTGTAAGACCCAAGTGGACATCACCAAAAAGTAAACTAAAAAACCTAACAATCTACAAAAAAAATAAGGAGAGAAACAGAGAACTTAAAAAGTAAACCCAGATAATACGTTACAATTCAAACCATATGACCTGTGAACAAATTCAAAAAATGAAAATAGAACAAAAAAACACATGAAAAGAAATATAATTTATCCAAAGTTGTTAATTCCAATCCACTGAATTGCATAATATTTTGTATGATTCAATCTTCAATCATAAGAAGACGCCATGTCCTACCAGAACAATAAATCCTGAACCCATAAAAGAAGAAAGTCCAGAATGAGCATAATGAACATTTAAAAATATGAATGTTTCAAGGGTAATTAATAAAACCTAAGGCTTTTACAACAAGGTCAGCAATAGTACTCCATCCGCTGCTTCCCCCACTGATCACTACACATATAATATGGACAAAGAAACAAAACATTTGAAATAGACAAAAATAGAATAGAAATGAAAGTAAAAATCATAGAATTCAGAAACTCAAATCTATCAGAAACCATATGCCATGAGAAAGTTCAGAAAATAATAATAGAATAAAAACAAACTCATTGAAAGAAATGAATTTATCCGAAGCAGTTTGTAATCTGCTGTATCTAAAATTGCATAATGTTTTGTGCCACTCAATCTTCAATCAGAGCACAGCACAGCACCACCTAAAAACACTGACACTGCCAACCTTGCCCCATTAGAACAAGAAGTCACGGAAGAAGATAACCAGTCCAAAATATCATTTAAAAAAAGGTGATTTTATTGTGTAAAAAAACCTATGACTTACGGAAGAAGATAACCAGTCCAAAATATCATTTAAAAAAAGGTGATTTTATTGTGTAAAAAAACCTATGACTTAAGATGAAAATCACGCTGCTTTTTGCACCAGTGCTTCCAGAACTGGGTACACATTAATTGCTCATCTTCCCTATAAGACCAAAGCAAAGATCACCATGTAGTAGTATTAAAAAAAAAGTCATCATTGCAGGCAACATAAATTAAAAATACAATGGAAAGTTCCAGGTCTTGGAAAACATGACGAGATTCCCAAATCTTGCATGAGGCCTTAACTATGTGCAGAAAATCACAATGAAGAAGATAGCCAGCAGAATAAACAAACAAAAAATTCAAATGTATCAAAGGTAATAAAACCTAAGGCTTTACAAAAAAGTCAGCCAATACCACTTTCCCACCTCTGCTTCCAAAACGCTTAGCCTGTAATACCCAGTCAAAAATCACCCAGTACTAAATTAGAAAATCTAAATCCTCATAATAGAGGTAGCAAAAAACAATTATAAAATGGAGAAATCCAAGACTATAGAAAAACCCAGGTAGAGATAACCAAATCAACGCAGATGCTGATGGTATGCGGAGAACATTACATGATATTAATCAAACCCCAATAATGCTGCAAAACCTTTCACTTTCAGTCCATATGCACAATCTCCCGCTCGCTTCGTCTGGACAAAACAAAGAATTTAAATACAACCAAAGCTATTCCCAACACAAAGCTGCCTAAAGAACAGGATCACAATTCCCAGAAACAACATAAGAACACAGTCACTGTGACGTTACCCTACACCACCAAAATAAAAAATCCAGAACTCACTGCAGAAGGTAGCCAGCAGAACAAACATTCAAAAAATTCAATGTATCAAGGGTAATTAAAACCTAAGGCTTTTCAAGAAAGTCAGCTCCCACCTCTGCTTCCAAGACTCCACACATTGTGCTCAACCTGTAACCCAGCAAAAAATCATGCAGTACAAAATAAGGACATCCAAATCCTCATTCGTAGAATAAAACTAATATAAAAAAGGAAATATCTAAGAATTTAGAAGAAAAAAACGCAGGTAGAGATGACCAAATGGCTGATGGTATGCAGATATTATTCAAAACCCAATAATTCCGCAAAACCTTTCACAATTCTATCCATATGCACAATCTCCCGATAACTTCAGCTCGACAAAGTCATCAATGAAATTAAATACAACCAAAGCTATTAGCAATTATATAAGTTGCTGTACCTAAGATTTGCATGTATTTTATATGTTGCCTGTGCTATGTGCAGAAACTATCAGTAACACATCACTGCATAAAGAACAGGATCACAATTCCCAGCAACATCTTACGAATCCCGACATTGCCACGTTTCGCTACAGCATCACAATAAAATACCCAGATCTCACCAGAGTAAAAATTTCAATGTATGACAAGGGTAATAAAATTTAAGGCTTTACAAGAAAATCAGCCAATACCACTCTCCCACTGCGTCCAGAACTCTACATACCAAGCGCTCTACCTGTGATACCCAGTAAAAAATCACCCAATACTAAATCAGGAAATCTAAATCCTTATAATAGAGGTAGAATAAAACGCATAAGAAAAAATCCAAGAATATAGAAAAACCCAGGTTTAGATGACCAAATCATCGTCAATTGCGGAGAACATTGAGTCCGTATGCCACAATCTCCTGATAACTTCGTATACACCCAAAGCTATTAGCAATTAAAAGTTGCTGTATCTAAGATTTGCATGTATTGTATAAGTTGCCTGTGCTATGTGCAGAGACTGCCACGTTTCCCCACAATCTTACGAACGCTGACACTGCCACGTTTCCCCACAGCATCACAATAAAATAACCAAATCACACCAAAGAAGATAGCCAGCAAAATAAAAATACAAAAATTTCAATGTATGACAAGGGTAATAAAACTTAAGGCTTTACAAGAAAGTCAGCCAATACCACTCCCCCACCTCTGCTTCCAAAACTCTACACATCAGGTGCTCTACCTGTAATACCCAGTACTAATCAGGATATCTAAATTCCTATAATAGAGGTAGAATAAAACGAATATAAAAAGGAAAAACCCAAGTAGAATTGACCAAATAATCGTCGAGGCCAGTTGAGGCTGATGGTATGCGGAGAGCATATTCAAAACCCAATAATGGGTCAAAACCTTTCACAACTCAGTCCATACGCACAATATCCTCATCACTTCGTCTAGACAGTCATCAACAAAATTAAATACCACCAATGCCACTGGCAATTATAAATTGCTATTATCTAAGATTATCATGAATTTTATAAGTTGCCTGTGCAATGTGCAGAAACTATCAATGCATAAAGAACAGGATCACAATTCCAGCCTCATCTTACGAACCTGAAACTGCCAAGTTCCCCTACAGCATCACCCAGTCAAAAATCACCCAGTACTAATCAGGAAATCTAAATCCATATAATAGATAATAGAGATAGAATAAAATGAATATAAAAAGGAAAAATCCAAGAATATAGAAAAACCCAGGTAGAGATGACCAAATAATGATTGAGGCTGATCAAGGCTGATGGTTCGTGGAGAACATATTCAAAACCCAATAATGGGTTCACAACGCGGTCCATACGCACAATCTCCTGATCATTTCGTCTGGACAGAGTAATCAATGAAATTAAATACACCCAAAGCTATTAGCAATTATAAGTTGCTGCACCTAAGATTTGCATGTGTTTCATAAGTTGCCTGTGCTATGTGCAGAAACTATCACCAACACAATACTGCATAAAGAACAGCATCACAATTCCCAGCAACATATTACAACCATGACACTGCCACGTTTCCCTACAGCGTCACAATAAAACACCCAGATCTCTCCGAAGAAGATAGCCAATAGAAATAAAATAGAAAAATTTCAATGTATGACAAGGGTAATAAAACCTTAAGGATTTACAAGAAAGTCAACCAATAACACTCCCACCTCTGCGTCCAAAACTCTACACATCAAGTGCTCTACCTGTAATACCAAGTCAAAAATCAACCAGTACTAAATTAGGAAATCTAAATCCTCATAATAGAGATAGAATAAATTGAATATAGAAACAAAAAATCTAAGAATAGAGAAAAAACCAGGTAGAGATGACCAAATCATAGTCAATGTCGAGAACATTACATATTAGTTAAACCCAATAATGCAGCAAAACCTTTCCCAATTCAGTCCATATGCACAATCTCCTCATAACTTCGCAAAATGATCTATGAAATTAAATACACCCAAAGCTATTAGCAATTATAAGTGGCTGTATCTAAGATTTGCATGTATTGTATAAGTTGCCTGTGCTATGTGCAGAAACTATCAGTAACACATCGCTGCATAAAGAATGATCACAATTCCCAGCCTCATCTTATGAACCCTGACACTGCCACATTTCTGCACAGCATCACAGTAAAACACCCAGATCTCACCGATGAAGATAGCCAGCAGAACAAAAACAAAAAAATTTCAATTTATCTCAAGGGTAATAAAACCTAAGGACTTACAAGAAAGTCAGCCAATACCACTCCCACCTCTGCTTCCAAAACTCTACACATCAAGAGCTCTACCTGTAATACCCAGTACTAATCAGGAAATCTAGATCCTTATAATAGAGGTAGAATAAAACAAATATAAAAAGGAAATATCCAGAATATAGAAAAACCCAGGTAGAATTGACCAAATAATCATCGAGGCCAGTCGAGGCTGATGGTGAAAACCTTTCACAACTAAGTCCTTACACACCATCTCCTGATCACTTCGTCTAGACAAAGTCATCAATGAAATTAAATACAACCAATGCTACTAGCTATTATATGTTGCCGTATCTAAGATTAAAATGAATTTTATAAGTTGCCTGTCCATGTGCAGAAACTATCAGTAACACATCGCTGCATAAAGAATGATCACAATTCCCAGCCTCATCTTACGAACCTAACACTGCCAAGTTTCCCTACAGCATTACAATAAAATACCCAGATCTCACCGATGAAGATATCCAGCAGAATAAAAATACAAAAATTTCAATGTAATGTCAAGGATAATAAAACCTAAAGATTTACAAGAAAGTCAGCCAACACCACTGTCCCACCTCTGCTTCCAAAACTCCACACATCAAGAGCTTTATCTGTAATACCCAGTCAAAAATCATCCCGTACTAATCAGGAAATCTAAATCCTTATAATAGAGGTAGAATAAAACAAATATAAAAAGGAAAAATCCAAGAATATAGAAAAACCCAGGTAGAATTGACCAAATAATCGTTGAGGCCGGTCGAGGCTGATGGTGAAAACCTTTCACAACTAAGTCCTTACGCCCCATCTCTTGTCATCAACGAAATTAAATACAACCAATGCTACTAGCTATTATAAGTTGCTGTAATTTTATAAGTTGCCTGTCCTATGTGCAAAAACGATGAGTAACACATCGCTGCATAAAGAATGATCACAATTCCCAGCCTCATCTTATGAACCTGACACTGCCAAGTTTCCCTACAGCATCACCACAATAAAATACCCAGATCTCACCGATGAAGATATCCAGCAGAACAAAAATACAAAAATTTCAAAATATGTCAAGGGTAATAAAACCTAAGGATTTATAAGAAAGTCAGCCAATACCACTCTCCCACCTCTGCTTCCAAAACTCCGCACATCAAGTGCTCTACCTGTAATACCCAGTCAAAAATTATCCAGTACTAATCAGGAAATTTAAATCCTTATAATAAAGAATAAAACGAATATAAAAAGGAAAAATCCAAGAATATAGAAAAACCCAGGTAGAATTGACCAAATAATCGTTGAGGCTGATGGTGAAAACCTTTCACAACTAAGTCCTTACGCACCATCTCCTGTCATCAACGAAATTAAATACAACCAATGCTACTAGCTATTATAAGTTGCTGTATCTAAGATTAAAATGAATTTTATAAGTTGCCTGTCCTATGTGCAGAACCTATCAGTAACACATCACTGCATAAAGAATGATCACAATTCCCAGCCTCATCTTACGAACCTGACACTGCCAAGTTTCCCTACAGCATCACCACAATAAAATACCCAGATCTCACCGATGAAGATATCCAGCAGAATAAAAATACAAAAATTTCAATGTATGTCAAGGATAATAAAACCTAAGGCTTTAGAAGAAAGTCAGCCAATACCACTCTCCCACCTCCGCTTCCAAAACTCCGCACATCAAGTGCTCTACCTGTAATACCCAGTCAAAAATCACCCAGTACTAATCAGGAAATCTAATTCTTATAATAGAGGTAGAATAAAACAAATATAAAAAGAAAAAAATCCAAGAATATAGAAAAACACAGGTAGAATTGACCAAATAATCGTCGAGGCCGGTCGAGGCTGATGATATGCGGAGAACATATTCAAAACCCAAAAATGGGTCAAAACCTTCCACAAAGTCAGACCATACGCACAATCTCCTCATCACATTGTCTAGACAAAGTCATAAACGAAATTAAATACAACCAATGCGACTAGCAATTATAAATTGCTATTATCTAAGATTAACATGAATTTTATAAGTTGCCTGTGTAATGTGCAGAAACTATCAGTAACACAGCACTGCATAAAGAACAGGATCACAATTCCAGCCTCATCTTACGAACCTGAAACTGCCAAGTTCCCCTACAGCATCACAATAAGATACCCAGAACTCACCGAAGAAGATAGCCAGCAGAATAAAAATACAAAAATTTCAATATATGACAAAGGCAATAAAACCTAAGGATTTACATGAAAGTCAACCAATACCACTCCCCAACTCTGGGTCCAGAACTCTACACATCAATGTATGACAAGGGTAATAAAACCTATGGATTTACATGAAAGTCAACCAATACCACTCTCCCACCTCTGCGTCCAGAACTCCACACACCAAGTGCTCTACCTGCAATACCAGGTCAAAAATCACCCAGTACTAAATCAGGAAATCTAAATCCTCATAATAGAGGTAGAATAAATCAAATATAGAAAGGAAAAATCCAAGAACAGAGAAAAACCCAGGTAGAGATGACCAAATCATCGACAATGTAGAGAACGATACATCTTTCCTGAGAAGCCAAGATAGCAACACATTCATTGCTCATCTTTTCTGAGAAGCCCAGATGACCAAGCCAGCATGCTGGCTTGATGCTATGCAGAACATTATGATCAAATCCAGAAATTAAAATTACAGATCCAATAGTAAATCAAATTAATTCATCGTTGTTTGTCCTCCTGATCTCAAAAGAAGGGTAAAGTAAAACCCATACTCTGCTTTTCTGGAAACAAATAAACTGCAATTCAATGCCAAAGATGTCCATGATTAACTTAAGAATAAGATTCAAGCCATTGAAGATAAGAGTGACAAGAACTATGCTTCTTGAGATCTTCAATGCACAAGGAACATCATACAAATAAGTTAAAAAGCCCAGAATCTATCTTGTAATTGAAATCATGAACGATGAAAAGTAAAATCTTCAAATAGGAGCCAAACTAATCCAATGAAACAGTAAATCAAATTAATTCAAAAGTTCTTGGTCATTCTAATCTCCAAAAAATGGGAAAGTGAAATCCATACTCTGCTTTGCTGGAAACAAATAAACTGCAATTCAATGCCAAGATGCCCATAATCATCTTAAGAATAATATTCAAGCCATAGAAGAAGAGAAGAGTAACAAGAACTATGCTTCATGAGAACTTCAATCTGGAGCGAAAGAAACACCGTAGAAATAAGAACAATGCCCAGAAACTTGTAATTGATATAATCAACAATTCAGAACAGTAAGATCTTCAAAAACTAACTAATCCATTTAAAAAAAAAAAAAATTGGAACCAAGATGTTGTATTGTTCTTTGCAAGTAAGAAATGACTTGCATGAATGCAATGAAGAATAAAGCACCAAAAAAATTGAAACACCAAACTGTAAAAATAGAGATTGAATTTCTTTGAAATTTTTAATTATAAGAATTTACACAAAAAGAGACCTCAGGTTAGTTAGTACAAATGAAAAAATAAATTAATTTAATCATAGAAAAAAATTGGAAAAGGTTCTATTGGAAATTAATTTCATAAAATTAAAAAATTGCAGTAATTCTATGCATAGAAAGGTAGCATGATAAAGAAAACTAAATAGCTTCCAATAATAATAATTGTCATATAAAAATGCCTACAAAATAATCTTAGACATACATGTCAAATCCTGCAGGAGAGAAGTTAGATCTAATGTATGCACCCTTTTGGTTTTGACACTAGAGGCTCACTCTAGTAGGTCAGGGTTTCTTTAAGGCTCATAAACAAAGTTTCAAAATTTAAAAACTATACTAATTCTGTGTAGAAAGTTATTGTGATAAAGAAACCTATATATAATATCTGCAACAAAAATAATAATAATTTTGTCATTTAAAAACAATACCTACGACAAAATCATCTGCGTTAGACATACATGGCAAATCCTGTAGGAGAGAAGCTAACCCAAGTCTAATTTAAACATTTGCATGCACCTTTAGGGTTTCTTTAAGGCTTAGCTAGACCCATTGGCAGGTTTTAAGTGCTTTCCAAGGGTTTACTAGTTATTTTCTTTTTCTCCTGGAGCTGAGCACACATTCCCTCTCTGGGAAGCCACTCATTGAAGAAAATTAAATATATCCGGAACAGTTTCTTGATCATATTCATCTGTGTCAAAAATCACAGAAACTCTTTTTATGATCGTGATCTCCTATATCCAAATTCAATATGCTGCAAACGAATAAAAGCAAGCAGTTCAACATCTAATGAAGAACAACATTCAAACTTAATAGTTGATTCAAAAGAGTTATGAATATCAATTTCCTGAGATCTTTAACAAATAAAAATCAATCACCAAACTCAATCAAAGATCTGCATCACCAAACCCTGCACCAAATCAAGATCGGATACAACAAGCACAACAATCAGCAATTCAACATTAACACTAAACTAACTTCAGAATCATGAAATCTAAACCATCAATCATAGAAGACCAAGGAGAAAGAAGCCATATGTTAACCCATATTAAGCTAAGGAATTAAAACAAACACTAAGCTGCACAAAAACAAGTTCATAGTTTAATGAGTATCAGCAATGTTAAAAATAAAATCAAGACAGAACAAAATCAGCTGATAAAAAATTCTTTCATATCCCCCCACTTCAACTTAGCTATGCGTGATAACATATAAAACATTCTTTTTCAGAGCCCACATGCAGCAAAATACCAGTTTGTTACCTAGATTAAGAATCCTCATTTAAAAAAAAAAAACCAAAATAAACCTATCCAGTCTTCAATTTAGCTACACTTAAGAGCATAAAAACTCCTTTTACATGCTGCAAAACACTTGGTTACTTGGATCAACAATCCCCAGCCAAAACCAAACTTTTCAAAGAAATTAAATCAAATAATGCTGACTCCTGAGATCCATATCTGCTAAAATACATGAATGGCTTTAAGATTCAATCTTCAATTTGACTGTGTAAGAACACGGGATTCATTTTCAGACACCGTATTTCTGCAAAATAGAAGTTATATATATTAAAAAAAATTCTCATTCTCACTGCCAGACATCCTCATTCTCACTGCCAGACAAACCTATGTAGATTAAACAGCGTTACAATCTTACAATCCAATTTGAAGATCAAATTCAATAAAATTCATCACTAAGAAATTATTAAAAATTTTAAATGTCTAGAAAAGTATTATGAAATTCTTATAATTTCACGCAAAGGTAGAAGCAAAATAATAACCAGCATAGCAACCTTCGGAACACACACCCCCCTACAGAAGTTGATGACCCTTATGTTTGGACCAAAATTTCCAATTAGTTGACGATATACTTCTAAAGATTATCCAATTAGTTGGCTCAAAATCAAATATTACAATGCCTCAAATCTAAGCTGACCGACCCACTTTTATCCCATTGAGAAGACAAAGAAGCAAACAAGAACTTTGACACTGCCAGATTACCATACGCCGTCGAAAATACCAAATATGAGGAAGAAATATGTAAGGATAATAAAACCTAATTATTTATATAGTTGTTCAATAATCCCCCGTCACAGAGAAGCAAATTGGGAAAAGCAAACGCTCATTATAGACAAAAAAGGATAGGAAGAAGACAAATCCAAGAATAGAAGTCCCAGGAGAATATCACAAAATCACCAAACCGCGACGCTCCCATTTCGCCAAGCAATTCCGTACACTACACTGCAGAAAACAGATCCACAGTTCAATCCGTATGTTTCTTGATCAAATCTTGAAAAAGAAAATATTAAAGAAGACAATCATCGAAGATATTAAATATATCCAGAAGAAGGGTTTCTTGATCATATTCCGCTATATCAAGAATCGCAGAAAATCTTTTATGATATAATCTTCAATCGGCAACAGCACGATATTTAAATGTATCCAAACTCAGCGTGCTGCAAACGAACAAACGCAAGCAGTTCAACATTTAATGAAGAATGATATTCAAATTCAAATAATTGATGAATAAGGAGTCACTAGAACTATCAATTTCTCCAGATCTTTAACCCGGTAATACAATCAATCACCAAACTGGATCAAGATCAGAATCGCCAAAACCCTACACAAACTGGATCAAAGCCGAAGACAGTATGAATCATAACAATCGTCAATGCAAAACAACACAACTCGATTAAGAGTACTGATCGTAAAAAGACTGAACTAACTTCAGAACCATTAAAAGGAAACCATCAACCACATATAGTCGAAAGATCGAAGAAGAACAACCGCAGAACGTAAAATAACCAAGGGAAAGAAACCACACGCTTAACCTACTTTGGTTCGGAGAAAATGTGAAGGCCAAGGAGGGTTTATATAGAGGAGGAGGGTCAGGATAGTCGGCTAAGATTAGGCGGTGAGTGGAAAAGTTAACGATGATGATGCAATCAAAATAAATCCGTTAACGCGGCTTTCAAAGGCGGTGGAACGCTGAATAAGACTTCATTGGACATCTTTTGTCGGTTTGAGATGGAACTTAAAATAGACGCTAACGACCTAAAATCAATAACATTTATCTATACATATCTTAATTTCAAAAATTATTTTTTAGTTGCATAAAACTTAAATATATTTTGTTACATAAATATATTTCATATAATTATCATCATCATTATCGTTACGAAAGTAGTTGAGCTTATAGTATAGAATAATTGAGTAAAATTACATATTAATGTCATGCAATTTTTTAATTTAATGCATAAATAAAATTATTGAATGGATATTAATGTAATTATCTTTTATTATATATAAAAAAATTATCCACGTTTAAATTGGATTTCATATTTCTTATGTTTCAAATTATTTATTATTAAATAATAAAAATATAATACCATAGGATATTTTATTATAACAGTGTAAATTCAAAAATAATTTAACAAATTAATATCATTTGAAAATTCACGACTAAAATAGATAAATTCATTCATATCTGTAAAAATATTAAAGGATTTGAATTTAAAATTTAATTTTTATGTCATGTTGACTAAAATTGAAATTTGAGATTTAATTACTCTTTTAAATTAATTTTAAGTTTAAATTTAAAATTTATTTTTCTTATTTTTACTAAAATTTAAATTTAAACTATTTAACTAAAAAATAGTACACTATATTATTTTATTTTCAACATTTATTAATTAACAGAAATATAATAGCTTTATCCTGTTAAGTTATCATATTTAGTTATTATAATCTAAATTTTTATTGTTAAAGGAGTGTTGGGTTAAATATCATCAAAATATGATAATTTGCAAGAAAAAATATATTTTTAAAAATTTTGTAAAACTTTTTTTTAATCATTCTATAAATTATATTTTAAAACTTTTTAGAATTTTTGGTTATAATTATAATTTATCTTCTAAAAAATTAATTTATTTTTAAAATTTAGAAGAGTCATCATCAAAATTTATTTTAAAAAATCTTGAAAAACCTTTAAAAAATTATCTTGAAAATTAAAAATGAGTTCAAAAATTATTTATGTATAAAAAATATATTAGCACTCTATAATGTCTATTTAAATAACGGTTGCTTTCAATTAATTGTATAAATTTATTTTAATTTTAAAAAATATTTATTATTTTTACTTTAAAAAAAGATAAATTATTTATTGAAAAGTTAATTGATATCTTAAAAAAATTATTTTAAAAATTATTTTGACGTGCAATTCTTGTTCTTACGTATTTTTTGGTACAATGAAGAACTCAAAAAATAGTTAATTAAAATTAAATTTAGTAAAAGAATGTTTATTTTGATATTAAAATTATTTTGATAAGATTATAATAGTTAGGATAGAAGATAAGAATTATATATGCATACTACAATAAATAATATAGAAAGTAAAAGAAATCACATAACTATATTACAAATCGTTAAAAAAAAAATATTTCTAAGCAAATATTTGAATTTATATTCGAATTATAATTCATGTTGAAGAATTTAAGATAACGTAAGATATACATAAATCTCTTATAATTTATTGAATAAACTAAGATAATATATATTACACATGGATGTTGTAAAAAATTAATAATAAAATAAAGAAATTAAATTAAGTATTAATTATTTAATTTATCAATGTTATGAATATAACTTTAAAAAAATTAAAATATAAAATTAATTCAATTTAATGAAAAAAATAAATATATTTGAATTGATTAAAGAAAATATTTATTTAATAAAACAATTAAAACTTCATTTGATAAATTTATATTACATAGAACATAATATTGGTATACAAAAATCATAACAATTTAAAGCATATAAAAGTAGAGACACTATATAATAACACTATAAATCGCTGCATTAATATTATAAAAATATTTTAAAAGATAATTTTAATAAAAAAAATATAATTAATTAATTTTAGAAATCAAATAAATTTTTTAATATATTGATAGTGTGTAAAACTTAAGGTAACATTAGTATACATAAGTTTTAACAATTTATAATGAATAAAGGTAGAGTTACTACACATTAACATTATAAATTATTGCATTATTAAAAATAACTTCAATTTAAATTAATCAATTAGTATATTTGTAATTAAAAAGAAAAATATTTTTTGATTAATTACTAAGATAGTTACCAAATTAATTAAAAATAACATATTATAAATTTATATTACACAAAACTTAGATAATATGGGCTTTAGCAATTATAACCCAAGATAATATAAAAATTACACATTAATATTATAAAGTAAAAATATATAATTCACTAATCATGGTGTAAAAAAAGTAAAAACATAAATATAAAATAAAATTGCACTAACATTATAAAATTATATAATACAATAAAGGATGATGATGATGCTAAAATAAAATAATAACATAAACAAATAAATGAAATGCAAATATTTTTTTTTAAAAAAAGTCAACAAAGAGTCAACTACTAAATTGGGCCACCAAACCAGTCCAAAGAAGGGATCAACCAAAAACTAAAAAAAATCAATAATTGAATTGGACCATCACACCAACCCAAAAAAGGTTGACAAAAATTTGGGTCATCACACTACTCCAAAAAAAAAAAACTTAAAAATTGTAAAACTTTTTCATATTTTAGATATGAGTTTCTAGGGTTCTTGAAGATATAAAATTGCATTTTTTTAAGAAACAAGTATGGTGGAGAATTGAGGTAAAGATGATTAAAAAAAATCTTTCTTTAAATAATAGATTTATGTATGAGAGAGAGGAAAACAAGAAAATGAATAATAGAAGTGTTTAATGGTAGATGATGATTTAGAAAAAAAGAAAAAGAATGAGTGGGTAGTGAAAGGTAATGGTTTGGACAAAAGTGATGAGGAGGGAATAATAAAAATTTTTAGAGATTAAAAGTGGTAGTTTGGAAGAGAAAATGAGGAAAGATAAGGGCTTTTGTAGTGAAGAGATAAGGTGGTTGGAGATGAAGCTTCAGGAACGTGATAGTCAATGGTGGTCAATATATATATATATATATATATATATATATATATATATATTATGTGATTGAATGGATGCATAATATGCTCATAGTAGGAATATGTCAAAGAGCAAAAATTCAAAAATACATGATAAAAAAAATTTACTTGGACTTTTAAAACTCTTTAGTCTTTATTTGCTTGCCTTTGTTTTTCTCCCTTCCACTATCTTTCTCTTTTTTATATTTTTCAAAAAGAAAATTTGTCTCCTCTCCAATTCTTGAACCTTTTTCTTCATGGTTCTTCCTCTCTTTTTTTGTTAGGAATTCTCATAAAATATCAAAATTTTAAAAATTTCTCATTTCATGTACAAAGTAACATTGATTTAAGAGTTTGATTATTTGTGATATTTTATTATTTTTTTAAATTAATTCTAAATTTTCTTCATTTTATCAAGATAAAATTTTATTTTATTTTCTTAAATTCTTTGCTTCTATAACCTTTTTGTAACAATAAAATTTATTTTTTTTAAAAAATAAATATTTTTTAAGCAAAATGACATTGTTCACAATTACAAATATGATTATGTCAATTAATTGTTGACAATAAGGAATTAAGATATATAATTTTGAGATAAAAAAATTAAATTATTAAGATTCAATATGAGAGTTATGATTGTAGAGTTTAATGAATGGATGTAGGATAAGACGGGACAAATTTTTACAGAAAAATTATTAAAAAATAAAAAAAGTACACAAATAGACCTATCACCTAATTATTTATCTAAATAGACTCTTTGACTATAACATGTTCAATTCCTGGATAATAGAATTCTGACTTGAATTTTTTTTTTAATTTTGTTTTATGTTTTTATATAATAAAATAAATATTATTATTTAAATAAAATTTATTTTTTGTTAAAATAAATATTTATAATATGTTATTCTAATAACTATTTATAAATATTTAGTTAATTATATATAATAAAATAAGTTTTATTATTTGAATTATGCTTATATTTTTATATTATTTAAAAATGAATAAAAATAAAAATAATATTTAATTTACATATTTATTAAAATTTATTTTACATATTTAAGATAATAAATAATATTTTTAGAAAAAAATAATAATTATATTTTTAAGGCTTAATTATGTTTTTGATCCATATAAATATAGACATTTTTGTGATTAGTTCCTACAAATATTTTTGTTTGAAAGTAGTCCTTCTAAAGTAAGAAATTAAAAAATGGTCTCTATCGTTAACTCTCCTTCTGTTAAGTGCTGAGCTGGCTAACGGAGAACCGGCTCAGCACTGGACATGGCGCCACATAGAAGCACAGTCACAGCCTACGTGGCTTGTTATGTCATTTAAATTTTTTATTTTTATTAATTAAAATAAATATTTACAAAAAAGTCCATAAATATGTTTTATATATTTGCAAAAAAAGGTTTTTTTTCCTCCCTAATCTTCTCTCCATCTGCAGCCCCTCTACCACCCCACTCCCCCTTTCCAGCATCCCTTCTTCTTTTCATATTTTTATCTTTCTGACATTTATTCCTCATTCTCATAATTCTCCTATCTCTATCCAGTACCCTTACTATCTCCATACTCCTCCTTATTATCCAACCTTTGCTATGGGACATATATCAAAGTTGAGAAAATCACACATGCGTAGATGAGAATTGAGAAAATCATCAACACCATGAAGGATAACAAATGACAAACAAAAATCCAACAAGAAGATCATTCTGCTCCTTCTCGCGTTTCTTCATCTCGAGGAACAATGCAAGCTCCTCATCCTTCTCCTTCATGACAAAAGCCCTCAAAAAACCATTAAAAAAGAAACTATTGAATCTCTAAGCAAAGTATTTTGCTTTCTATTCATGAAACAAGTGGCATATTATGACTTTTTGCACATTTCAAAACATTATCTCCTTTGCTACAATGTTCTGCCTCCTGTCTAAATATTTAAATCCTTCGTTGTATTCAAAGCATTAATATTATTAGTACACTTTCATTAACCATTATTCTCATGCTTTGCTTTGGAAAGGCTGATTTTGGATGGAAGAAAAATGTGAAAAACGGCTTGTGTGATTTTCTTTTCTTTTTTCTTCAATTGGATAATTTGTCTAATAGGGAGAGGGAGAATGGGTTGTGGGGATGGCGCTGGATCCAAGTTTTGGGAGAGGGAAAGAGAAAGACCTAGGAGAATAAAGAAATAAAATTAGAAGACTTTTATGCAATTATGAAAAATTGTGTTTAGGGACTTATTTTTAATTATATAATTTAAAATATATATATATAAATATAAATGATGTGGCACGCCACGTAAGCAATTGACTAGGACTCTAATAGGCCACGTAGAGTGTTGAGCTGGCTCTCTATTAGCCAGCTCAGCATTTAACAGAGATGGAGTTAACGGCGGAGACCATTTTTTAATTTTTTACTTTAGAAAGACCACTTCCTAACAAAAATATTTGTAGGGACTAATTACAAAAATGCCTATATTTATAAGGACCAAAACCATAATTAAGTCTATTTTTAAAAATTAATTAAAATAATTAAATAATAAGTAAATTATTTTAGATAATTTTTAAAAACTAATTAAAATATTTAAATAATAAGTATATTATTTTATATAGTAATATTAATGCTCAAATTATTTATACTTAAAGAATAATAATTATATTTTTAAAAATTAAATAAATATATTAAATATTATTATGTTTATTTATTTATTTAAATATTTTATTTTGAGTTAATATTTTTAAATATTAGTATGATAAAATGATATTTTGAATAAAAATTTTATTTTAATTAAATTAGTTTTTTTAAAATTATATTATTTAATATTGTAATTTTTAATACCCTAAACTCTAAAACTTTACTATTATAATTTTTTTAATAAATTTTATTTTAGAATAAAAAATTATTTTTAAAAAGTAAATAAAATATTAAATTATAAGTTAATTATTTATACTTGAGATAAATATTTTAAAATTAACATTTTTATATTACTATGGTAACATTGATGATTGCAAAATGTATTAATAAAGATGATAACAAATTCATAACAACATTAATAATTAACTATCTTCATAATGGTAGTCAGTTCCACAATGAGGGCAACGTTTGTGACGTGGTAGATTTCGTCTTTGTCGTTGTTATTTTGAGATTTCAAGATGAACTTATTAAGTATTTGGATCATCATGAAGGTCTAGTTGTTGGAATACATTTGATGATTACTAGGTTCATTAGCAAAATCTGGTTGGTAAAGAGATTACATGTAAGTTTATACTAAAGATAAAGTTGTAAAATCAACTCCAAATAAGTTTGTAAAAAAATCCTCTGATTTTATTACAAATGAATATTTTGTGTTAATTATGTTTGCTTCTGGCGTAATGTTTGAAAGAATTAATGCAGTCTCGTTGTACGATGATGTGAAAGTCGTATTGATTTCAAATGTGTTGGTCGTCTTTAGTTGTTGGTCGCTCCTCCTTGGATTTTGTAGTAGTGGTGGCACAAATAGAAAATAGATGGAATTGATAATGTACCATATCATGTATTCTTGTGTGTTCAAATCTTATACGGGCCCAACTTTGTATCCAAATCTAAAACTGAAAAGAACTTCAAAGGGTCGACCCAAGTCCAGTAAGATAAGAACAAAGATTGACATTAAAGAACAATAAAGTTGAACAAAAAATTGTTCTTATTATATACCTCTGGTCACACAAAGAAGACATGTCCAAACATCGCTCAAGCTTCTAGTTCCCACCATTGATTTATGTTGTTGTTATTATTTTAAAATTTTTTTACTGTCATTTTTAATTTTAGGAATGTCATTGTAACTTTTAATTTTTTAGTATTTATAATTTATATTAAATATATAATTATATATATATATATATATCTACATAATATTATTTAATAATGTTTATTAATATTAATAACATATTTTTTAAATAGATAATTATGTATAAATTTTAATAAAGATTAATATCTCAAAATAAATAAATAAACTGGTTATTATTAAATACTTTTATTTATTTTATAAATATATAAAATTAAATAAATTTTTATTATAATTTTTATTTAATACAAATTTAAAATTAAATAAATTATTATTGTAATTTTTATTTCTTTAAAAAATTATAATTTCTGAATATAATATTAATAGCATTTTAAAAAAATCAAATTTATATTAAATAATATAATAAGAAAAACTAAAATATTATTTATCATATTAAATATGTAAAATAAATTTTAATAAACATGTAAAATAAATATTATTATTATTTTTATTCATTTTCAAATAATATAAAAATATAAATATAATTCAAATAATAAAACTTATTTTATTATATATAATTAACAAAATTTATAAATATTTATTAAAATAACATATTATAAATATTTATTTTAACAAAATATAAATATATAAATATAATTTAAAAAATAATATTTATTTTATTATATAAAAACATAAAACAAAATTTAAAAACGAAAAAAAAAATCCAAGTCAAAATACTCACATTCACGCCCATCATTATAAATTTCTGTAGATAAATATTCGTGCCTAAACGCAAACCAATTTAGTGGTAATTGTCCTTCTGCATCATAGATGCTTTTTCAAGTACCCAATAAACCCAACTTTAGTTGTTATCGCTCTACTAGGAATGTCTTATACACTTAAATTCACTAAATCGAAATGCCTGATCATTTTTCAGATGCAACTTTTACAAATATGAGGACTGCGTAATTTGAACTTTCTTTGGAGAAAAGAAGTTAATATATACCCAAAAATAAGGTAAGGCTTCTGCATATTTAGATCTTAAAGAGCTTAATTTTGATGGCTTAAAACTCAAGGATTTGATGCAGGATATTCTGCCTCAAAAGTTTTATGTTAAATTTTCATAAAATAACCTTTAACACAAACATGCAAGATTATGCACTATTTTTCCTCTAAAAATTTTGTCCAGGATTACTACATTCTGCTGTCCCATATAAGGAATAGGGAAATTATGACAAACTGCACCTGATTTGCCACTTCATGCTGAAAATTCTGCTATGGGGTTGAGTGACAAGGATTCGGTTGAAAATTCGAAGGAAATCTTACAAAAAAACCTAGTGTTCACTCCCTTCCTCCACCAATGCACAACGCGGTCTAGTAGACGACAATCAAAACAAGCTCAAATGACCTTTATTCTTGAAAAGAATCCATACCATAGTAACAGCTTCATTAACGACCTTTCGAAGTTCATGACCAATCAAAAGAAAGCATACCATATACCCTCAAAGGCCATCCTGCCTTCATTTGGATCATGAATCCTACCCTGGTGAGATTAATATACGGATTTCGGTAACTGAAAACAAGAAAAATAGACTTCCATTAACCAGAAAAAGCTCTAAAACTTCAGTAATTAAAAACCACATATAATAGACATCTAGGTATAACCTAACACTCGAACTATCTCCATCAGAACTACCATCCTTGGAAGGAAACCTTTCATTTCGCAACTCCTCTTTTTTAGCACTCGATTGTCAGGCTTATTCCTTATTATCGTTTTAAAAACACTCGGAAACTAAAAAGTAAAACCAAATGACCATTAAAACAAACATCCAGAAACAATTTAATCCCAAGCCATTTCCTCAAAAACTACCCAACCTTGTAAAAAGACTCCCCCTCGTTAGGTAACTTCTCTACCTCAGTATTTTCATGCGCTTCTTTCTATGCTTTAAGTTTGTTCAAACATTATAAATTTCTCTACCAAGTGTTTGAAGCTTTGCACAGGCCAACTGTTTCATTATATGTCTCACATGACCATTTTCCTTGCCATCATCAGCTGCCCCTGCAGTAATTGCTACATGTCTGACAGGAGAGATGCATTCCAACAACTTCGTATGGTTGCGTTTATGTATTTTCACTATATATAATGGGCACGGCAATCTCATAATTTATGAAACATTGGTGTTATTACAGAAATTTGTGTTGGGAAACAAGTCCAAAGCAAAATCTCGTTTGATTTGCCTTTCCATGAACTAGATCTTTTCTGAAATTACCTAATCAAAGAGCTCACAGTAAATGATAAATACAAATTATAACCATCCACCGGTAATAACAGTAGAGGGGGATGGGGTTAGAAAAACAGCACTTATACCTGATTCGGATTGGCTAAGGAAACTAATGAAATAAGAAATGAGTTAGACAAATGCAGGTAGGCACTGCTTTCAACCAATTTAATTAAATTAGATTTGCAAAGGTTTGGCCTTGCGGATATGTCCCATGCTATTGACAAGATCCTTGCGGGTACAGACAGGGAACGTATTGATGTTTCTGAATGCTTTCAGCCGCCACAGGACATAAGGGAAGCTAAGCTGATCCCTGGAAGTGAAGCGAACCACCTCATTAAACCAGACGCACATCAATAGATTAGTTAGCGGTGTGTGCTTCCTCACAATAACAGAGGCTTCACATAGAGCTGCACAGCACAAGTTTGTTCAAACATTTTACAAAATATTGGGGCAAAGCTGGGAATACAATCCAATCTAAATCAAAGTTCGGTAACAGAATTGATGAGAGGATTGGCATCTACCAACATAAAACAAACTTTTAAATGAAATAGAACAGCAACTTTTTCTTTTTTGAAGAAAAGAAGAAAAATCTAAAATTTTCTTCATGCTAATAAAACTATAATCTGTGCATACCTTTTTTTCCATTAAATCTCTTGTCTTCAGGCAAGCCATCTTTCCTGTATTGATTCAGTTGCACTTCAACTTCCTCTGGCTTGGCTTTGTTCTTCTTGACAACAGCCTTAGCCTCATCATAGACACTACTGCGAGCTCCATGTTCTGATATGGCAAGTATAGAATTTGGGCGCCAAAGGAGTGCTTCCAACACACCTAGTGGGTCTCTCCTAAATTGGGACTTGGAGTCTACCCAAATAGAGTATTTTGCTTCAGGAAAAAGGCGATGGCTTAACATCTGAAAGATATCCAAGTGCACACATGGTTGAAAAAGGAAACATAAAGGAAAGCTTCATCAGAGGACAATACCCCCCCACCCAAAAAAGAAGAAAAACTAGTGAATAACAGAGCATAATAGGCATGTATCTTATTTTATCCTTGACAAATAAAGCATGGAGTTCATATGCAGGACAACAACCATTCTGTACATGCATTGACGTAGCATTGGACCAAAAAAATAGAATCTTTGGAGAACAAATGGCTTGGACATGGACCCGAGTGCAGCCACATGTTGATTGTGCACTAGCAACACTATCAAGACATAGAAGATGACAAACAAGAAACATCTTTTGGGGGAGGGGTTCACTTCAAAGACTTAATACCTTGGGAATTTTACCATTCAACCTTTGATCAGCAAAAGGAAGATCTCGAACAATGACAACACGCCATTTTCCAATAAATCCATTTTCCCCAATCCTGCGCTCCACTAATTCCTGCGCCTTTAGCGTAATTTCATCCCAGAATGCTACATAACAAACCTGCATACCACTAAATAGATTTGGCAAATAAGATCAGCAACTTCTAAGACACATCAATTACAAACTCTTATAGACTTATACTGCTTAAATAACCTTCTTAAGCGAAGCCTCCGACATCCCAATCGGTTGATAGAGATCATCTCCACCACCAAACGCACAAGTAGACACCACGACCTTGCAACCTTGCATGTAACTCGTATCTTCATCAGATATCTTAAACCCTCCATTCACACTATAGAACCCACAATGTACCATCGTAGTTTCTGACACCTACAATTCATACCAGAAAGAAAAAATTGGGTATACATATAACTACATCCAAGCATAAACTATTCCTACAACTTCAGGAGAAATCATTGAGTCATCAGAAGCCACTTTTTACATCTTCATTACCTCAAAACTTTTATCTCTCTGCTCAAACGTTTGATTTCCAGTAAACAAATTAAACCTTGTGTCTTCAGTACGCAATTGAGACAACGTAACATTCCCTCCTACAAAAGACGCATCACTCTCTGATATGTACAAAACCTCACCAACAGGAAAATTAGATTCCTCTTCCTCGGGAATATCAAGACGCTCTAGCTTTTCAGGTGGTAGAAGCTTCAAGCAACCTAATAGGGATTCAATTAAACCACGTGTCAAATTAAACACCATATGCAAATTGAAATAGAGAGAGAAAAGGGACTTACGTTCTCTAACACCACCAACAACATGAGTTGTAGGATCAAGGCGATTCAAGTTACTGTGAGGCTCTTTCACCAATGCGGGATTAGATCTATGAAGTTGATTATTGCGTGTTTCAATCTCAGAGTTCACGTTTAAACTAGGCTTTCGACCGATTCTAGAAGCTTCGAATATGAGCAAACACGCAGCTGGAATAATGATTAGTAGCATCCAGTATCTGAGGAGTAGCTTTCTGAGCCATCGTCGGTGACCGAGTTTTCTGCGCTTCCGTCGCGCACGGACTCGCATGCGACCCAGTTCATCGGATTCGTCGTCTGAGACAGAGATCGATACACTATTGTTGTTGTGGAACATTGAAGAAGATGTGGCGTGGAACGACGAGAAGAAGAGAGAATTGAAATAGCGAATGAGATTATAACCACTGTCGAGCGCAAAATGTAGAGAGAAACCTAACGACCTAGAAACTGCCCCGTAATTGTATACTTGTGCGAGCTGCGGGTTAATCAGCGTTTCATTTGGGTGTCCTTCCAAGTTGCCTTTCTTAGTATTGGAAGTGGAACTTGATGCGAGAAGCAAGAAAAGCTTGCAACGAGCTTTTAACTATAACTATTTTTGTGATATAACTTTTAAAATTGTTTGAATAAAGCATTTTTAGTGTTTGAAAATTATTAAAAGTGCATTTTATTATCATATGAGTTAAGTTATGGTTTTTTTTCATCTTTTTTTTAAATTTAATATTTACTTTATAAAACGAGAGGAAATATATATCAATTTTATTAATTTAAATTTTAGAGATAAGTTTAAACATCTAAATATCATATTTTAATTAAAATATATAACATTTATTATACTCTTGTTTTCAAGATAATAAATGCTTTCTTTAAATAAAAATTAATATTTCCATATGCTTAACATTTTTCATATAGCAAATTTTTTTTTAAAAAAAATATAATATTTAGACAATGATGTGTTTGGATAACAGCTTAATTAAATTTTTATTTAATAAGTTACTATTGAATAAAAAAAATATCTCATATACTAAAAATGAAAATTATTAACTTAAGTTAAAAAGAATTTATTTTGATAAATTACAAATCAAATTTATTAAAATAAGTTTTAAACAAAAGGCTTACAATAGTTAATATGTTTTTATAAGCTCTCAGTAAACACTTCTAAGCACATCTTAAGTATTCATAAACTTAATTTTCAATAACTTTAATGTGTAAGAATTACTGATTATAATTACAACTTTTAAACTACTATGCTAATTCCATGCTCCAAATGAATCTTTAGTTATCTTTGCTTCAAATAAAATTGTGCATTTGATTTGTGTGTGTAGAGGAATGAAAATTGTGCATCGAATAATTACTTTTACACAGGAATATGAGGTAAGCAAGTTAATTCTTGACTGATGTGTTTTTCTTCGCTTGAAAAATCTCTAGCGTCCAGAAAGGTTCATTTAATTGTTAATGGTGTGTGGTCTCGCTGTCTTTGTAATTGTTAATTGACTGTTGACCTTCTGATTTTGAAATAGTCACCGGATAATTTTTCTTATATATATATTTGCTACTGTCAGCCCATATGACTAATATTAAGTATTAAAAGTAGTAAAACTCAATTACACTGAATGTCTCGGTATCAAATTCTTCGTTATGAGCACCTGAGGAATGGTTTGCTTGGGAATAACATCTCTACTATAATGACACGTTTCCATACTTCCATTCCAGCATTCCTCACTCAATGGTTGTTTCTACTCGCGGCTATTCAACGTCACCGAAGCCGACGGATTCTACCAGGCACCATTCTTAAAATCAGTGAATACATTTGCCCAGTCCCCCCCCGCCCAGCTTTTACTGATAGTGGGTTGTCATTTCAGGGGAATTCTTAAATGGACCAATTTGCACGCGGCTTGTGGCTCCATTGGGACGATCGACGGAGTAGAGAGGAAAGAACACTGAACAGATCATCCTAAATATAAATAGTTTTCAAGAGGATAAAACCAACCCCTGAATAGAGAAATATTCCAACAACCTTATTAAAACGAGTATAAGAATCGTCTTTGGCAAACTGTCCAGTGTCTTGGAGTGACAAATCATTCCTCATACGCTATTCTAGCGACATGACCAATCTTCTTTCTTTCAATCACTGACAAATCGTTTGCCGAGGAAGGCACTGTGACTCATCCATTGATGATAAGTCTCCCTCAAAGTGTCTCTAGCAGGATCCACAGACAGAACACAATATTTGTATATAATAATCCTGACGTTCCCAAATTCAAGTGAAGTCAGTTATTTGAATGAAGCAAATATACCCTCAGTGGTGGACAGGGCATATGGTTAACAGGAATGATAGAGGCACTTGACACGGGAGATAAATCGTTGCATATCAATTTTTCTTGGTATCATTTTACATCACTCCTAGACCCTTGCCCAGATTAGCCTCATACTCATGGGTATTGTAAGGAACTAAGACTAATCTAACATTAAGACTGACTTATGTCAAAACTATACAAACAAAAAAACTGCAGAAATATTAGTAAACTGCTAAAAGAACGATTTATCATCCCACTATCTTAAATACTAAGATGAAATCACAGTACCACACTCAGAAACATCATATGAATACATAGAATTAGAACTCCAAAATTCACATGTCTGAAAGAATAATGATCCAAAATTAGTATATCATATCGGAAGATGGAGGACTCCATGAAAAGACATGCAGTCGATGCATTTTACATTCTCATCCCAAGCAATATTACCTATAGGACATTAAGTAACGCACATTTTTTACAAACTACATGATTTCATACGCACAGTACAGGGCCAATGCCATAATATCCATCCTCAGAACTTTCACAAACATTCCAAAATGCCAAAAATAAGGGAAAATTTTGTACAAAAGGAATGAAGAGTAAAGACCACAAAATTTATGTCATGAAAAGAAACAAGCAACGTAGTAAAAAAAGGGTGATTTTGGTTAGGGGTTGTGAAAGGAGAGAGAAATCTTATCATAGATACAATTCCCAATTCCATACAGATCAAGAAAACAAGAGAGATGGGGAAACAAAATGCAGGATTTTGTATACAAACAACTTGTGGATCTGTTCCAAACTCTCTTTACTTATCTAAAAGAAAACCTACAACTAAAAAGGAAAACAATCAATAGTTCAAAATGTAACCAACATAATGAAAAAAATTCCATACATGTAAAATTCCAACCTCAGCGTTTAGAATACTGAGGGGCTTTACGAGCTTTCTTGAGACCAACTTTCTTCCTCTCAACCACTCTAGAATCTCTGGTCAGAAGCCCTTCCTGTCTCAAAGGTACTCTATGATCTTCACTCACCTTTAGCAAGGCACGTGCAATGCCAAGGGAAATCGCCTGAGCCTGACCTGATAGTCCACCACCCTCAGCTTTCACAAAAACATCATAACTACTCTCATATCCCAAAGTTACCAAGGGAACCTTAATGTATTGAATCCACAGTGGATTTCCCTGAAGATAGTCCTGTACAACATTGTAATAAATCAGTCAAAAGATAAGTGCTTATTCAATAAACCTTTTTTACAGCTAAGTTTATCCCTAAATTTAATTACAAGGTGTGTTTAGGAACACTACTTAAGTGACATTTTTATATGAAGACTTATCTTATAAATTTGACCGTAAAACTTCTTGGAATAAGCTGAAAAATGCTTCTTTTGATAAGCAATATAGATAAATTTATCCAAATAACTTGGAAAGAGTTTACAAAAGCTGTAAACTATTTTTATAAACTCTGCATAAAATCTTCCAAACCACTCCTAAAATTTCTTAAAATAAGCTGAAAAAAGTTATTTTAATATATTATACTGAAAATTTTATTAAAATAAACTTAAAAAGGGTCATCAAGCTATAAGTTATTTTCATAAACCCTTACCTTCACTTCTAAACGCCCCTAAACTAAGATAAACAGCTTAATTAAGTAGATATTGTATAAATTAGGTATTAATAATAAAATGAATATTGGCTAGTGAGACCTTAGCGTCACGGTAATTGATGATGAATTTGCCAGTTCCTTCTTGGAGAACAACGCGAGCGATTGCGCACTTACGGCGACCGGTTCCGATGATTGTTTGGGCGGCGAATCCACCGGGAAGTCTCGATTTCACGTATTTCTTGAGGTCTGCGGTTTCAGGTTCTGCGAGTGCTGTGGCGGATACGATGAGAGAGGGGTTTTTGGGGAAGCGCGAGAGGGAGAGGGATTCGGTTCTGGCGAATGAGAGGGTGTTTGGTTTCTGAGAAATACTGGAAGAGAATGAGAGTGAAGAGAGGGTGGTTGTGAGCGCCGATAGGGAAACCGCCATGGTCGTCCACTGCCTTAGCAAATCGGAGCTTGGTTGGATGGAATATACAAGGCGTAGCCAGAGAAAGAGGATAACGAGTCAAGAGTTTCTTTTTAACAAAAGTAAAAAAGAAAAAATGATTAATTGTATTTTTCGTTTATCTATTATGATATCATATATTATTAATGTGTTGCATTTGTCATCTAATAATTTTTTAGCTGCATTTATTTTTAATTGATACAATTGATTTCTTTCATTTTTTGAGATTTAATTAATTTTTTTCATTATTCTCTCCTTACATTAAATAAATATATTTGGAGTATATTTTTTGTTAAGTTTAAATGATATTTTTTATACTTGTACGTTTATTCTTAATTTAATTTCTGTCATTAAATTTAAAATAAACGATTTTAAATAAATAAAAGATTAAATTTAAATAAATATACATGTGAATATTGATTTACAAAATTTTTATATATAAGGAATAACTTACAAATTCAAGTTAAAGATATTTTTGTAAATTTATGAGGCATTTTGTATCTTGATTTTAATGGTATTGAGAGATTAGAAAAAGATGTACAAAATATATCGACAATTCTGCTACCGGCAATACCAATGGAGCATATTCAAGGACAAAAAAAGTTAGGATGAAAGATTGAAATTTAAGGTGGGTGGGTGTGGGTGATGGTAAGGGTGAGGGTGAAGGTAAAAGTGAATGTGATGAAGTGGTTGAGAAGATAAGGAAATTCAGTAAAGATTATTGAGTTTTAGGATAAGAAACTCTGACTTTCGTTGAAGAAGAATGAAGAGAGTGAAATTGAAGGTGGAGGAAAAAGGGATGATATGAGTGAGGGTGAGAGTTGTGAAGTAACTAAGAAGAGAAAGAAATTTGATAATAGTTGATTAACTTTTGGAATGAGAGACTAAGAGAACAATAATTTGACATCTGTTAAAGATTAGAGAAAGTAAAAATGAGAGGTGGAGAAGTTAAAAAAGGAGAATGAATATCTATATTTGACTTAAATTTATAAGTTAGTCCTATATATAAAAAAATTTGTAAATTAATCTTCATATATATATTTATTTTAATTTATTCATTTACTTATTTAATGTCGTTTATTTTAAACTTAACGGCAAAGACTAAATCAATAATAAATATACGTCTACGAACTTATTTATAAATTTTCTATGTGTAGAAATTAATTTACAAATCCAAGTCAAGTATAGGAACTCAAATATTATTTAAAATTTTTTGTTATATAAAATTTTTGAATGAGAAAAAAATATTGTATGAGGTTTTAGGTTTAATTGGGCTAACTCAAGGTAAGGGTGATTATTATGTTAAATTTGTTATAGTATTTTACTTTAGTTTAATTATAATTTTAATCTCTGTTTTACTAAAATGCTCACACTTAAATTTTTTTAATTTTTTAAATGTATAATATTTGTCTTTCGAATTTTAAATATTCATTTTTATTTCTTTAATTTTTTAAATATTTAATTTTTATCTTTCTAATTTTTTAAAAGAAGCAATTTTTGTCCTTTTAATTTTAATTGTCTACATTAAATTTTTTTATTTTTCAAATGTTCAAATTAAATTATTAATCTAAAAAATTTATCCAATAACTAATAAAAATATAATTAAAGTATTACATTTTATTAATTTATACAAATAAATAAAGAAAATTATATAAAATAAAATATAATAAAAACTTTATGGAAGATTGAATTTAAATATTTAAAAAACTAGAAAAACTACTTGTAAAGAATTAAAACTAATGTAACTAAAATTGCATATTTAGAAAGTTAAAAGAACTAAGTAGGATAAAACTATGAAAATCAAAATTCCACATATGTTAAAGTACATGAACTAAAGTAAAAGTGTAATTAATTCTTTTATTTATTTAAAAGTTTTTTATTGGTTTGAGATATTCAACCATTAATATTATATTATATGAATAATTTTTATAGTTTATAAAAAAATTAACACGCCAAAGAAAAAAGTTAACATGCATTAAACGTTAGTGATTGAAATCAAATTATTTTTTATTTAGGAGTTTAAGATTTACATTTAAATATTACAAATAAAAAAAGTATTTAAAAAAAAGTGTTTAATCATCTGGATAAGATAAATTTTAATATTTGTTATTTGTAAATTATTTGGCTCAAAAATCAGAAAGGGAAAGTGACTACGTAGTGCTCAGAACTCTCAAATAAGATAAGAGAGAATTAAAACTTGAAACTCTTAATAGAGGATGAGAATTTGCTTATTTAATTTGATGCCAAAATGAGGAGTACAATGGGGTATTTATAATACTGTAAGGATACTTCTAGAACATAGATTATTTTATAGTAGATATTAGATATGATAGTTCTAAACTAGGGATGTTTCTAGAGAAAGGATAAATCTAGAGTAAGGATATTTCTAGACTATAGATATTTCTAGATAGTGTAATTATAGATTATCCTAAATATAGGTTAGGCCATACTCTCCTGGTTGGAAAAGACTCGTCCTCGAGTCTAAACATTATCTTCATAGTAAGGTGATAGATCTGCAACGTTGAATATAACAGAAACTATGTGTGAATTAGGCAGTTCTATCTTATATGCATTGTTATTGATATTCTGTACTACTCGAAATGGTCCATATACTCTTAGAGACAGTTTAGCATTTTGCTGCTTTGGAAATATATCCTTTCGCAGATGAATCCATACTAAATCTCCTTCCTTGAAAATAGCATGTCTCCGAATCTCCGATGCTTATCTCACTGAGTTTTATGCTTGGCATTTTGCTTCTTAATTTGTGCTCATGAAGCTTCTTAATCTCCTTTGCTCTTTGATCAGCATCGGCACTGAACTGGTTACTAGTGAGAATATGGATCAGGTCCAATAGGCTAAGAGGTCTAGTACCATACACAACCTTAAATGGATATTTTTCAGTAGCGGGATTACTGGAATTATTGTAGGCGAACTCAATTTGGGGTAAGATAAGATCCCATTGTTGAAGATTCTTCTGAACAAAGCTTCATAGTAGATTTTCTAGAAGTCTATTTATTGCCTCTATTTGTCTGTCAATCTGGGGGTGGCTAGCACTGCTGAAATTCAGTTTTGTGCCCATCTTCCTCCATAGAGTCCTCCAAAAATGGCTTAAGAATTTGACATCTTTATCTGAAGTAATGGTTTTGGGAATTCCATGCAGTCGAATAATCTCCTTGAAAAATAAATCAGCAATGTGAACAACATCATTGGTCTTTTGGCAAGGTATAAAATGGGTCATTTTAAAGAATCGGTCCACGACCACCATTACTGAGTCCTTTTGTCGTTGTGTACAAGGTAATCCTAGCACAAAATCCATGCTGATATCTTCCTATGATGCAACTAGTACTGGAAGAGGTAGGTATAGCCCAGTGTTTTGGCTTTTGGACTTGGCAAGGTGACATATTCGACACCTTTGAATGTGACGAATAACATCCCTTTCAAGTCTCGGCCAATAGAAGTTTTTTTTAATTAAGGCTATTGTCTTGTCTCGTCCAAAGTGTCTGGCTAATCCTCTGTTATGTGCTTCCCAAATGATTGCTTCTCTTAGGGAGCATTGAGGAATACATAAGATATTATTTTTGAATAGGAATCCTTGTTGTTGATGGTAATATTGGAAAGGTTGACTTTCTATAGAGTTCCAGATGTTGCGAAAATCTGGATCATCTTGATATAATTCTTTAATAATTTCAAAATCTACTACCTTCATCTGCATTGTATATAGTAATACATGTTGTCAACTTAGCGCATCTGCTACACTATTTTGAACCCCAAATTTGTGTTTAAGCAAAAATGGATAGGCTTGAAGGAACTCACTCCAAGATGCATGTCTACGACTGATTTTTGTTGAGAATTCAAGTGTTTCAAGGCTTTATGATCTGTATAAAGGATGAATTCCTTAGGAAGCAGATAGTGACTCAAATGTTGCAGTGCGCATAACAGCGTAGAACTCCTTGTTATAGGTGGAGTATTTGAGTTTAGCATCATTTAGCTTCTCGCTAAAGAAAGCTACAGGCTTTCCTTCTTGACTGAGAACGACGCCAATGCCAATATTGGAAACGTCACAGCTTACTTCGAACACTTGATCAAAGTTAGAAAGTGCTAAAACTGGAGCTTCAATTAGTTGTCTCTTCAATTCATCAAAACTATTTTGAGTACGTTATGAACATTGAAATTTATCTCTTTTAATACAATCTGTAAGCGGGGCAGCATTAGAGCTAAAATTCTTTATGAATCTTTGATAGAACGAGGCTAATCCATGAAAGCTCCGTACTTCTTGTACAGAGTTAGGGGTAGGCCAGCTGATGATTGCTTCAACCTTGCTAGGATCAACCTTGACACCTTCACTCGTAATGATGTAGCCCAGGAAATTTACTTCATTGGTCAAGAAGGTGCACTTTTTGAGGTTGACATACAACTTTTGCTCACGAAGAACGTCCAACACTTGGCGAATATGGTTTAGATGTTCTCCCTTGTTTTTGCTATAGATTAAAATATCGTCGAAATAAACAACTACAAACTTTCCAATAAAAAAGTGTGGTACTTGATTCATCAGGCGCATGAAGGTGCTAGGTGCATTGGATAAGCCAAAAGGCATAACAGTCCACTCATATAGCCCATCTCTTGTCTTGAAAGCCGTCTTCCACTCATCACCAGGACGTACTTTAATCTGATTATAGCCACTGCGAAGGTATCTTCGAGAATATGATTGCACCATGTAGTTGGTCTAGCATATCATCGAGTCATGAAATCAGAAATTGATACTTTATGGTAATCTTATTCACGGCTCGACTATCCATGCACATTCTCCAACTTCCATCTTTCTTGAGCACCAATATGACAAGGACTTCACATGGACTGACACTCTCCTGTATCAATCCTTTTTTGAGAGGATCCTTCACTTGATGCTGTACTTCAGCATGTTCATGTGGACTCATCCTATAAGCAGATTTGTTTGGGATAACAGCTCTTGGGATGAAATCGATGGCATGTTGGATGTCCCTTGTAGGTGGTAAACCAAGAGGAATTTCTTCAAGTACCACATCTGGGTATTCTGCAAGGAGCTTTTCTATTTCTTGTGGAATAGGTGATCCAATATTTTGTTCGACCATGAGTAATAAGCTTATTGATTGAGATTCTTCTCGCCTTCATCTTAAGTTGTGGTTTAAAGATTAGGGATACGAGTGGTTTGACTTTACGTGAGGTCGGGTTGACTTCTTCAAGACCCAATAGAGTCAACTTAATTCTTACTCCATCTTTGACGAATGAGTAGGTCTTCTTAAACCCATCATACACAATCTTTTGATTGTATTGCCATGGACTTCCCAATAAGAGGTGACAGGCATCCATGGGAAGGACGTCACAACAAACTTCATCTTGATATTTTTGTCCGATTGAGAAAACAACTAGGCAACGTTGACTAACCTTGACTCCACCATGTAGCTAGACACAACATTTTCACAACTTCCACTATTGATGATGACATCACAAATTTTACCTTGAGTGGTGCATCGAGTGTGGAATATATTGTGTCTCATCCATGGTTCTTCTCTAACGGCTGCTGTGTGAAGACTGCGTCTAACCACTAAGGCTTCTCCATGATCTGTTGGGGTCAACTCTTCATCAAACACTGGAGGACTGTTGAAATCATTTTGGTAGAATTCAGGTTCTTCTTTAGATGCTTCATAGGCCTCTCCTTCAATGATAGTGACAATTCTTCGATTTGGACAGTTAGAAGCAATGTGCCCATAACCTTGGCATTTGAAGCATTTGGATGGTTTGGATTGGGTTGGTTGTTTGGGACTAATGTCTTTAACAGGGTTGGAAAGAGTTTTGTTTGGAGCTGTAGGTTGCGATGGTTGAGCTTTGCGAGGGGTAAAAGAGCTTCGTGAGGATGATGGTTAGAAAATTGATCTTTTAGGGAGTTATTTTTCGACTCGAATGGCTAATTTGATGACATCGTCCAAGGTCCAATACTTTTGTAGTTGGACAAGCTAGAAAATTTCAGGATTTAGCCCTCCAAGAAATCTAGCAATTGTTTATTCTTCCTTCTCTTGTATATCGAATTTCATCATCAACAGTTCAAATTCTCTAGTATACTCCTCTACTATCTTAGAATCCTTGCGTAAATTATGGAGCTTAATAAAATTATCTTGATAGTAGTGGTCAGGAAGAAACTTATGTGTGAATTTTCTTTTCATTTTTTCCTACATTTTTATCTTGCTTCGGTCTTTCCGCTCACGTTTCTTCTTTATATTTTCCCACCAAATGGATGCATGCTTTTTCAGTTTAACAGCGATGATCTTGACCTTTTGTTCATCTGGAATTTATTTTAATTCGAACACACGCTTCACTGTCTGTGACCAATCCACAAATTCATTTGGCTGTAGTCTCCCTTCAAATTTAAGAATATCTATCTTGATGTTGTCGAAGTAGCCTTGAGTGCTCTTTCTTCGTGGGTGACTAGTGTTAGACGAAGAATCACTTTCTTCAAAATCATTTTCTGAATTGGAGTTCCTTCGACGATTGAGTAAAGCTTATTTTTCCTCCACAATTTCTTATAGTTCTTGAATTTGTCGGCGTAACTCGTCCATCTCGATCTTTTGAGCATTCCTTCGATTTTGACGTCTTGGTGGCATTTTGTTGTATGGGTGGGAATAAAATTATGAAAATGTTTGGGATAATATGCGGCACAATAATGTTAAATGTGTGCTGCTCACGCGACTGATGATGTCACTGTCTTCAACCTCTCCTGAGCGCGTCTACAGTGTTGGCTTGTTAAGAAATGACTCAAAATGCTTCTTAAGAGTGACTAAAACTAACTTCAGGAAGGAAAGAAGAGAAGAGAATTTAGGTCAATTCTAAACGACAAAGAGCGTAGGAAGCTGGGAACCTGACTTTTGATACCAAATGGCTCAGAAACCAGAAAAGGAAAGTGACTAAGTAGTGCTTAGAACTCTTAAATAGGACAAGAGAGAACTAGAGCTTAAAACTCTTAATAGAGGATGTGAATTTGCTTATTCAATTTGATGCCAAAATGAAGAGTACAATGGGGTATTTAGAGTATTACAAGAATACATTTAGAATATAAATTATTTTATAGTAGATATTAAATAGAATAATTCTAAACTAGAGATGTTTCTAGAGAAAAAATAAATATAGAGTAAGGGTATTTTTAGACTATAGATATTTCTAAATATTTTTAGACAGTGTTATTATAGATTATCTTAAATATAGGTTGTACCATTATTTTTATGTAAATCACTGTCCGATTAGGAAACCGATCACTTTATGCTTAATTGAGTATGAAACACTTCAACCTGCACATTGCCATGTATTCTTCCAACTCGCTCATTGCTTAAATTGAATAGAAAGTATACTTTGGATTCGATTCAACCCGCTAATTACTTGAATTCAGTATAAAGAATAGTCTTCAATTTCAATTTGCTCAAGAAAAAAAATTATTTAAACAAATTTAATAAAAAAATTTAGTTAAACTAAGAAAATATGTTTAAATAAAAAAAAGTTATTTAAATTAATTTAATAAAAATATAATTTTCATTTAAATAAAAAAATTTACTTAAGTAAATGTTAATTTAAAAAACTTTTGAATAAAATTATATAGTCATACTTTATAGTTATGGTACGAAACTCTACTACTTTCATATCATATAATACTGTATTTATTTTTTAACTAATTTCTTAAATTCATCATTTATATAATTTATATTATTATTTTTAATAATTTAATTTAATTTTAAATAATTATATTTTATTAATATTTAACATAAGTAGCATATTAAATAATATATTTAAAATATTTAATGAAATGATATATGATTTTTTAAATTGCTTTTTCACTAATTTATATAAATCAATTTTTTAATTTAAACAGTAATTACTTTTATCAAATTTACTTAAATAAATTTAAATTAAAGTTACACTTCTGCTAAACATGATATTTAAGTCCATAAAAAGAATGAACATGCAATTAAAAGTATAACGAGTGGAGTACAACTTTGAAAGATGAACAATTAATCATGAGTTATACGGTGAATGACAGCGCTAATGTGACACTGTTATTCTGATTAAATTTCTCATAACACACGAAGAACAAGCTTTCCTTCATATATCATATTTTATATTAAAAATATTTATAATAAATTACAAAACTAAACCATGGACAGCTTATTTCATGCTCAGGTACTTGGTAAGGCATATTGTTGAGATAAATGCTTTTGGTGTTATTTTCAAATCATGTGTCGATTTTTAATGTTAATATTCATTGTTTAAATTATTAAATTAAATTTTAATTTTAATTGAAAAACAATATCAACATTACTTATAATATTGTACTTAATTTTGTTTAAAATAATAAAATTTAAGTCTAGTTTTGGTGTTAATTATAAATTATAATTATAATTTTATCTTAATAATATTATGATAATATTAAATATAAATATTTTATTAAAGTAAATTTTAAAAATTAATTTATAAATAGTAACCAGACTACCTAAAAGAAATAATACATAAGTTTTATAATTAAAGAAAACCTTAGTTTTTTCACGTACTTTTAACTTTATTCCTGCAGATGAAATTGCCTCCTTCATTGTCTTTTACACAATCAAATTTTACAATTCAGAAGAAGCACGTTTGGATTGAACGCACACGAACTAATGCAAGTTTGGGGAGAGGGAGAATTCACATGTTTTGTTTGAAATTTGAATAAAAGGTACCATAATGCGGGTATTATTAGCGATAATTTTTTTAATTAAGATTAATAATTTATTTCAATAATCACTATGTTATCTCATCAACTAAAATTGGTTTATTGAATCACAAAAAATACTAATTATTTTTTGTGAAAAGTTGAGTTAATTATATTATTTTCAATACGATGTCAAATGTGATTTTTAAATAAAAATATAAAAACATTAATTATTTTATTTTATCATCTTTAAGAAAAACATTATTTTTAATCTAAAATTAAATTAGAAAGTACTCGTTCATACACTCATTGGAAACTTTCAAGTTCTCATTATTAGTACAATCCAATGTAGCTCTCGATCTAATTGTTGAATATGATAAAAATTTAGGTAGGTGCGGTTGTGACCCATTTGCAGCCTCCCATGTTCATTCAATCTTCAAGTCATTTATCATACGCAATTGATCCTCCCCACTTCCTCACGCGACTCTCTGCTTCTTCAGCCTGTGAAAATACATTGGCAACAAACTCCTTATCCTCCTTGTATCTTTGAGGAGAGATTTCACAACTCTAACAGGATTAATTAAAGAAGACTTCAATATAAATTTAATCCTTATATTTTAAATTTTTTTTTAATTTTTAATTTTTAGTTCCTAACCTTGATGTAGTTAAAAAAAATAATGTGATAATTTCTCAATATACTAGGTTAACATTAGAGACCAAATATAAAAGTTTATAAAAAATATGTATTAAAAAAATTCATTTAGAGAGACTAAAATAAAAAATTTAGAAAAATATGTATAAAAAACATGTTTAAACTAATAAAGAGTAAAGAGACAGAGAATTCTAATTATGGAAAATGCCAACCTCTTTTTTCCAGTTTGTTATTGAAGTGACGACTATAAGGATTACTGTCTGCAAAAATATGCCTCCAATCATCCCTGACCAAATACCCTGAATTATACATAGCATACACAAAGTAAGAATAAAACAATATACTCTGATAATACAATAATAAAATTCAAAATAATCATCAGCAACAAACAATGAAGATTAATAATGTTATTGATTATGAATCCCTTCTGGTAACTTTACTTTAATCTGATGTTATGTTTGGTTTAGAGTAAATTTGAGAAAATAATCACTCACTTTTTAATAGTTCTTTTAAGAATTGGATAAATTTTTTTAAAAAAATTCTGATATTATATTGTTCTACTATTTTAACCTGCAAATTTTTTTATCTACATAAAAGTATTGCATTTTTTTTAAGTTAAAAGATAAAAATTAAAATTTTTGGGAAGAAGAGTGTATTTTTTTTAATGATCAGAAGGATTTATAAACTGAATTATCAAGAAAGTATAATTTTTTTTAATAATTATTTCTTATAAATAAATTGAATTAATTAGTAATTTGAAGACAATGACAATACATCACCTCTACTCCAAATCCAAATGTGAATCCCAGGACAATCCCTGCCGGTAATCCAACTACATAGTAGCACCCAATATTGATGTATGCTACCAGAGACTGCCAGCCAGCTCCAACAGCAACACCTACAATGAGGCACAACAGAAGCACAAATTCATCAAACAAAAGAAAAAAGTGACACCCTTGATTGGATATAATTTGAGTGTGTTTCATTCTTTCAAGAACTAACCAGATAGGACGGGTTGAAGGCTGTTCAGAACTACTGTGACACCAAGCAAGACAGCAAGTTTAGTTGTTTCCTCGGCAACTGCAATGCTTGAGGTGAACAAGTAGGGAAAGTAATCCCTGGTTGCTAGTACTATGATCATGGCAACAACACCTATGGATACTGATGTGATGGAAACCACCAACACTGAAAACCTGGCAGCTCGGAAATCACCAGCTCCAAGTTCATTTGATACTCTCACACTGTCCATAAATTAAAATAAGTTCTTCACAATATTCATTAGTCACATTACATGCTTGTTGAGAAGACACAGAAAGAAAATCGGTGTTGGTTGTTTTCTAAATCAAGGATTTTATGTCATGACAAGCAAGAAACTGTATTAAAGGAATCACCTTATTGCAGCATTGAACCCAATTGCAATCATGGCATCCCAGCCATTTATGTTCATGCTGTAAACATGGAACCAAGTATTAGTAATCATTCTTGATGTAAGATTTTGTTATGTTTACTTAATATGATGTGCTTGGAATGATAGGTTGACTTTGACTAACTAAGAGTGCATTTAAAGTACAAATTTTTATTGCATATGGGGTTTATAATAAAACTTATTGATATTAACTGAAAAGAACTTACAAGAATCATAAATTATTTTTATAAATTCTTTGTGAACTCTTTCAAGCAGTGGCCTAATTAAAGCAAGACAAGCTCAGTTTTGATTTGGAAGCATAGCAAAATAGGAAATGACATGCAAGTAAACACAAACTAGTTAGTTGTAAATGTCTCTAGTTTTTTTTTTTTTTTTAATTACAGTGAGAATTTGGAGGGAGGGTAAAGAATTTTTCACCAGATAGATATGGCATCAACAGGTACCAGAGGATTTTTCAAACGCCCTGTTATCACCACCAGTATCATCAAGTACCAAAACTCCAAGCTGCGGCAACCCATTTCCAGAGTGCACATTTAACATCAATATTTCAACAAATACATTTAAGTTAAAAGGAAAAATGAAGTTTAGTGAAAATACCATAACATAACAGCTGAAGCCAATGAGAGTTTCACAAAAGCAAACAAGTCTGCAAATGCTAGCCATGTAAATCCACTCCAAGCTCCTTCTGACTTGGTGATAAAAATGTACAATAATTGTGCAATCACAATCAACCACCATGATGTATTAAGTGTAATTGCTGCTCCAGTTAGACCCCATCCCAACTTTAATATTAAAAGCCAACTAAAAATTGTATGCAGCACCAAAACAACTGCTGCTATCCATAACATCACCAGGACTTTCCTTTGTGCTTGTAAGAACTTTTGGATCGGAAAGTTCAGGGCGTATGCAAACAATTGCGGTATCATCCACACAGCAAATTTTCCTACAGAAAGATTGTAGAAATAATAAATATAAGATGCTCCAAATGACTATAAATAGGAACCAAAAAGGCATAAAAGTTTCTTACGTTTTGCCTTTTACTTATGTAAACTTTTAACTAGGTTTGTTTATAACCTCTAAATTATTAAAAGCTGGGCTTCTTTTTAGGTACATAATAATAATAATAATAATAATAATAATAATAATAATAATAATAATAGAGGAAAATGTTTTAACAAATATATTTTTCTCTTTCAGCGACTTAACATCAATAACTAGTTTTAAATATTCATTATCAACTTTGAGACTTAAAAAAATAAAATAAAATAAAAAAAGTTTGTAACATAATTAGAATATAAAAAAGGATTTGAAAAGTTTAGAAATAAGAAATTTAGTGAAAAATTGATAATTTTTTTTAAAAAATTATAAGATGTAAGATTAGAATTTAAAGAGAAAATTTTTCTTTTTTGTTTTGGATGAAATTTGATAGCTTATTTAATCATTTTTAGTAAAATATAATGCAATTGATTCAATTTATAAAATTTTAAAATAAAAAATTGAAAAAAACTATATTTTCTATTTTTAAATGAAATTATTAATTAATTCAAAAATGATCTAAAAGATTCAAAAAGGTATATTATATAAATTAAAAAAAAATAAAAATGAGATAAAAAATAAAAAAATGTACGCTTCCCCTTGAAATAAGGGCGAGGGGAACCGTAATGACTAAGAAGACAAAATAATGACAAAGAAGACAAATATCATAAATCCCATTTTGATAAACTATGGTTTTCTGATCTTGAGGACTGTCACACATTAGAAAATTAAACTTGTACTTTAATTATAACTGTGTCTAGAATAAAGTTAGATCATATAAATAGAAGTATAGAACTGACCAGCTGCTACTGAGATCTGATTAGTCTGTCCAATGAGCTCCAAGATGGGTGGAGACCAAACATAAACAGGTACCAAAAGAATGGCTGTGGTCAACAAGATGACCCATGATCTTTGCATGTACACCCCCAACATTCGGATCTGACCCGCACCGTATGCTTGCCCACACAGAGTCTCCAAGGCACTTCCCATACCCAACTATTCTCAACAAATAAATTATCATTTTCACAACTTAATTATCCCAATTATTTTAAATAAATTTAACTATTGTCGCATTTAAGTATTACCTTGGTTAAAATAATTAATAAAATATTTTTATTAAAAATTATATTAAAAGTATATTAAAAAACCATGAAGCAAGTGCATTATCATATTTTTTTTATATAAAATATATGTTTTTTTTAACTTAAATACTGATTAGAATTTTTCATAAAAATAACATTTTTAAGTAATTGACAATACAAAAATTAAAATTGATTAAAAAGTTCATAAATAACAAAGTCATTAAAATTTATATTGAAAATAAACTAAAAAGTTGTATTAAAAGCATGATAATAGCACCTTAAAAAAATTATAAAACAAAATATTAAAGAATTATTTTACAAGTGATAAAAATATTGTTTTAACATTTATCTTAATTGTAATATTAGTTTTTATATTTTAATGCATGTGTAATTTTAATTTTTCTAACTTTACTTAGTTATATTTAATCTTTCTAATTATTAAATGTTCAAATTAAATTATTTACTTAAAGATTAATAATTTTATTATCTTTTATTTAAACCTTTTACATATTATGTATAGATTAATAAAATGTTATATTTCTATTATATTTTTATTGATTTTTTGGGATAAACTTTAAAAATAAAAGATTTAATTTGAATAATTAGAAATTTATAAAATAAAATATGAACCATTAAAATTACATAGTTAAAAAATGTATTAAATTTAAAGGATAAATACTAAAAGTGTAATTAAACTTAAATAAAAACATAAATAATTTTACATTTACGTCTGTGAACACCCCTCTCCTCAGTTTCTCACCCTTTTTTAAAGAAGTGAATCAAATAATTTAGGTTAACTAAACCAACTTTCTTCATATTGTGACATAAAACAAATGTGAAGAGAATTAAAGTAAAGGATAATTTTAACCTACGTTTAATAAAATACAATTTTTTGAAGTTAAGCATTGTGTTAGAAAAATGGTAAAACAGAAGGCAGAGAACAAAGTTTAGGTACCATGATTCCAAAGGCGAGGCCAGCAACAACAGAGTTTTCAACGGAAAAAGCTGCAAGATCGAGTTCCCCAACCAAGCCAACAAATGTTTGAGTGAGTGCACCAAGCGTGTACTGACATAAGGAGGTAAGGATTGCTGGGCATGCTAGCTTCCATAGCTTCTTCGATTCCGACCCAAACCTCTCAACAAAGCTCACTGCCTTGTCTTCCTCACCATTATGTGTGTGGCCATTGTTTTCTAGTAGTGGAGAGTCCATAGACGCAGTTACTTTACTTGAGATTAGACACCCACGTGTTCCTTCTTTCAACTTCAAGTGCCCTTAGAATACTAAAATGTCGCTTTAATTAGCTTATGTTGGAAATGGGAATGGCGAGTGAGGAAGAGGTGGAGCGTGGCTACCAGGCGCTAACTGCCATAAATATCAGAATGGTGGGTGGCTATATAATATACGGTATACTGTTGTGTTTCAATTTAATTTGAAAATACGTTATGCTTTTAATTTGTTAAAGTTAAGAATGAATGTGTTTATTTTTATGCATTAAACTAAATCTATGCGTCTCGCATATCCCTGACAGACTAAATGAGTAAACAAGTTGGCTTGGCTCAAAGAATTGAGAAATTTTAGGAGTAAATGATCTAATTAGTTTCTAAAAATATAATTATAGGCTATTTATTATTTGAAATAACGAAAAATAATTCAATCCTTTAAAATCTATTTGATGAACATTATACTATGGAAAATAATATTGAGACTATTATTTAACCTTGTCTATGAAATAAGCTCGTAATTTTAAAGATTTATTAATTTGATCCTTGACCTTAATTACTCTTAGTCATTTTAATTCTTTAATTTGGTATAACTTGACTTTGTTGTTTATTAGTTAGTCCTCAACGTGAAAGCTGTTAAATTCAAGGAGTGAATTGATGATTAACAAGTCTAATTTTGCATTTGGGTACCTTGAGTTCACATAATTTAAACACTACTCAGAGTTCTTTTTGGCTAATAAACTTATGTTTACAGGAATCCATTAGAGCGCTGGAGATATACACTACACAGAATAACACTTGGAATTTAGACGTGCCTTCATAGCACATATGACACATAATGTCAACAATCAAATTAGTAGCTGACGTTGATTTTGAGGATTAAATTGATTAAAGTAATTGATACCTATAATTTTCACCATATTTATTGTAATTTATTTTTTGAATTTTTTATACGTAATTATCACTATGAACGTTCTGCCAAAAGTGGAATTTTGGATTGGATCTAGAGTCCCTATGGTCCGCACTACTATGACTTGTACGGAGAATGTCGACATGGAAAAACTAACCGGGGGTTGGCACGAGATAACGAAACTGGTGGCTACCAGACGGTCCCGTGTACTCCAAAGTTTGATGGAATTCCATGGAATATTTTTTCCCATATTTATATTCGTTTGGGAATTAACTTTTTTATATTAAAAAATTTATATATTTTAATAATTTGTTACATTGTAATCATAACAATATTTAAATATAAGTATTAATTTATAAATAAGTGTTAATTATAAAATTTAAATATATATTTTAATCGTTTATAAGTTTTAAAAATATAAATATCAAATTTAATTGATAAAAATATCTATTGTAACTAAATATTATTTTCATAAGATACTTAATCTTAATTACTATATAATTTTATTTTATTTTATATTTTTATCTTTTCATCTTTCTTTAAGAAGAATGAATAAAATATTAATGTTAATATTTTTATTTTTTATTGTGTAAATATTCCAAATTTTTATGTAATATTTCAAATATTAATAATTCTATTGATTCTAATTTATTAAATCTTATGTTTAATTTAATTAAGTGAAAGGTAAAGAGCTTCAACTTAGAAGAGAATTCTATTGATCCCAATTTTAATAATTCTATTGATTCTAATTTATTATGCTTTTATAAGAAATGTCCAAGATTTTATGAATGGATTGCCTTTTTGTGTCATACTTAAAAAAAAAAGAGAATCATTATGCTAATATTCTTGTTAAAAAGGTGCTCAGTACAAGCTCAGAAAGTAGTTTTAATATTCTGTTTATTCGTTATTAGCCTTTTCTTAATTTTTTCTTGTAAAAAGAAAAAGGTAAAGCTTCTACGCCTCCGGTTGAGTTATTCTTAAATTAAAATTGAAGTTTTATTTCAATAATTTATATAATAAATATCAGCATTAAAACTCAAGATACTAGTTTTAACACAACACATGGTATTAAAATAAAATCCAAAAACTGATTGAAGATTAGTATCAATACACCTCTAGTAACAGTTGGAAT